>JAWWMP010000116.1:4570655-4583464 GCA_035047865.1 Dendrocincla tyrannina
CCCGGCGGCGGCAGCGGCGGGCGGGGACCCCCGGGAGGGCAGCCCTGCTGCAGCTGCTGCCGCGGTGGCTCAGGCCGCGTCCAGCTTCTCCTGTGCGGCGGCGAGCCGGCGCTGCAGGTAGCGCTGCCTCCAGCGCAGGAAGCGGCGGCGCAGCCGGCCCGCCTGCCAGCCCACGGCCACGCCGGCCGCGAAGGCGGCCAGCAGCGCCCAGCGCACGGCCCGCGGCCGCAGCGCCTCCAGCACCATCCCGCTCCCGACCCCAATCCCGGGGCCCGGCACCGCCTCCCGCTTCCGCCGCGCCGGGGGCGGGACCGGCTCCCTTAAAGGCGGCGGGGCCGGGGAGGGGCCGCGTCTGCCGCGCCATGGCCGAGGCGGCGGAGCAGGTTCGACCCGGGGTATCCCCTTCTGTCCCTTCTTCTGTTCCTCCCGTCCCGTCCTCCCCGTCCCATCCCATCCCATCCCCTCCCGTCCCGTCCTCCCCATCCCCATCCCATCCCCTCCCGTCCTTCACTGTCTCGTCCCGTCTCCTCCCGTCCCGTCCTCCCTCCTCTCGTCCCGTCCCCTCCCGCCCTCCCTCGTCCTGTCCCGTCCTCCTCCGTCTCATCCCCTCGCATCCCGTCCTCCCCCATCTCCTCCTTTCCCAGTAGCTCCCCCGAGTTTACTTCCAGCGCCTCTCCTGTGTTCCCCCCTCCCCGCAGGATCTGCTGCTGGCGGCAGCGTTTGTGTCCGATGCGCAGTACAACAGGAACATCCCCTTCAGGACCTCTCCGGACGCGGTCAGGTGAGAGGGGTGCCGGGGGGCACACCCCATGTACAGCGGCCGCCAAACCCTACGGGGTGCTGAGCGGGGCTGCCAGAAAATAGGGTTAGGCTGAGGTGCTCAAAGCGCATCCCTGTGTTGAGGGTGGGGAGGGGAATTAAAATCTTGTGTTTTGCTGGAGGAATAAAACCAACGTAAAACCTTCCAAGCCTCTGTGGGGATGAAGAGTTTGGGAGTCTCGGTCAGCCCTCAGCTGTGTGGAAGTGGCAGGGTTTGGCAGCACGGGGGTCGTGATTCCCCTGAGTGGGAGAGCCCTGTGTCAGGTGGGCACACCTGGCACCTGTTGGCTTGGAACGGTGCCATTCCATAACCCCCCAAAACTTCAGGTGATCCAAGGGGGGTGTGGTGGTGCTGCTCAGGTGTTCTCCAGAAAGGGCTGTAGCTAAGGGGAGCAGCTGTAATTAAAATATGTTAATTGTGGTAAGTGAAATTCCCTAAGCCCAGAATAGGTTTCCCTGTGGTAGTGACTCCCCTTCGAGGTGCTGGGGAGAGGCTGAGCAGCTTCAGCCACACTGAAGTCACTCCTTTTCCCTGGAGACCAGGAAGGGTTCAGGGTGTTTGTCCCAAAGCTTTGAGTACATGTGAGCTGCTGTGTAGGTGTAACACCTTCCTGCTTTGGGAAAATGGCATTCACAGGATCTGGTCCTGATATCTGAATAATTAAATGATCAGGTTTTCACCTCTGGATAGTGCTATTAGAAGAGTAACCTGAAAGAAGGTTGTTATAACCTCGATATTATAATAGTAAATAAAATTTATAAGGAGGTTAATATATTTGTATAGTATAATAAATATTAAAGAATAGTTATTATATATAATATATATTTCTCCTGAAATGCAGTATAGTAATATAATTGAAGTATAGGGGGAGTATGATAACATAATTGGAAGCAAATTGCCAAATTTCTGGCTGGCAAAAATATTTTGCCAGCATGTGTTGTTCTTCCAGGGTGTATTTGGTGTGCCCCTGGGGATGTGCCCTGAAGCCTTTGTTTATCATGCCTCTGCTTCTTCCTGCAGGCTTTATCATCTCTACAACCACTGGATGATGAGAACAGCCACCTACTTCTTCATCTTTCTCAACTTGTCCCTTGCCATGTTTGAAGAACCTGCTGTGTATCCTCTTCCCTTCCTGGTGAGTTTTTGGGGTAGAAGCAGCAATGCAGGTGAAGGGGTTCCTGCTGGAAAGTGGTTGTCAGAGGTATCAAGAGGTAATGGATAGAGAGAGACTATTTACAAGGGCCTGGGGTGACAGGACAGGAGGGAACAGCTTTAAACTGATAGAGGACAGCGTTAGGTGGAGTATCGGGGAGGGTGGGCAGGCCCTGGCACAGGGTGCCCAGAGGAGCTGTGGCTGCCCCATCCCTGGAAGTGTACCAGCACAGGCTGGGTGGGGCTTGGAGTAGCCTGGGCTACTGGAAGGTGTCCCTGCCCACAGCAGGGATGGGACTTGGGTGGGCTTTGAAATCCCTTCCAACCCAAACCATTCTGGGATTCTATGCTCTGTTGAAATAGGAAAAAAAAAGGGGCCCAGGAGCTGGACAGGGACTGTAGGAGCCATTGTGGCCATCAGTAAAGGCCAGTATGACGGTGGACAAA
This sequence comes from Dendrocincla tyrannina, assembly GCA_035047865.1. Classification (NCBI taxonomy): domain Eukaryota; kingdom Metazoa; phylum Chordata; class Aves; order Passeriformes; family Dendrocolaptidae; genus Dendrocincla; species Dendrocincla tyrannina. Next base: position 4,573,075 of record JAWWMP010000116.1, read on the forward strand.
GTCACATTGCTGTTTTCCTTTTATGTGATCCAAGTCCCACCCTCATGTGTGAAAGCAAAAGCCAAGTGTTGGCCTTAGGCCTGACTTCTCTGCAGCCTTTATTTGTTCTGCACCAGTGTGATTGTGAGAGATGTGCTCCTTGAATCCTGAGCAAACACAAATTTGCTGGCTTTAACCTGCCTGTGGCAGGCAATTCCACAAAGGAAAGCCTGGAACTATTGCTCAGTGCCAGATATGTGTGTGTGTGTGTGTGACACAGCAAAGCCCTCCCTCATGCTGGCTTTGGCTTTTTGTGCCTGAGCAGCCTCCTGTGTGCAGGGAGAGATGGTGCTGCTCCTGACGGAGCTCCCTCACCCTGCAGGTCACGTCCCTGGTGGAGGTGCTGTGCCTGCTCGTGTTCCTGGGCCGCCTGGCACACTTCGCCACTGTCACCCTGCACAGCGTGTTCTGGAAGGACACCAAAAACATCTGCATCATGGTGGCAATCCTGGTGAGTTGGGCCCAGGTCCAGCCTCTGAGGTCCAAGTGGCCAACACAGAGGGGCGTTTTTCTTCTCCTGTTGCTTTCCTGGTGTCACAGACCTCACAGGATCTGTGGCAAAACCAGCAGCTCTCACAAATCTGTGTGTGTACCTGTCCTGTATCAGCACACACTATTCTCTTCACCATCTAGACACATTTCCAGCATTACTTCTGGGATTTTTCCTGCTTTCTCCTGCAGTTATCCCTGATAGACCTGGCCATATATGGGGCCCTCAGGGCGCATGGCGTGAGGAGCATCCGATGGTCAAGAATTGTGAGGCCCATCTTCCTGATCAATTTTGCAGAGAGTCGCCAGGTAACAGTCTGGTGGGATGTCCAGGGACCTGCTTTTGGACAGCTTGCTGCTTTCTGAGATGCAGGGGATTGAGCAGAAAGGGCAGAATTTGCAGTCCTGTGAGTGAAGGTTTCTCTCGGAGGTGGCCTGAGATAGACAAAAGGTTGGGTTCACACCACCAGACTTCAAACCTGTTTCTCCCTCAGTCAGGGACCAGGTTACTTATTCCTGGAAGTCTCCTGGGTAAACAAGTGTCATGCTGTTGTCAAACTTGTGGCCCAGATGGGTGATTTGGACTCTGATTCCTCTTGTCATGGAGAGATCTTTGACCTGCTGTCCAAGACTGCTCTGGTCCTGACTTACAAATGAATAAACTGTGGTGTGGAGGCCGGGGGAGGGAGTAGGTGAGCCTCTGAGCTCAGAGCATGTGTTTTGTTGCCTGGAGGGATGGATTTCTGTCCGTCACTGGCCCCCCGGGGTTGATGGGTGATGGCATGTGGGTGGGATCTGTCCTTCTGGGATCTACCCTGGAGAACAAGGGGGAAAGGCCTGGGACTCCTGCACAGGTTTTAGCAGAGCACAGCTGGCACATGTGGTACCTGTGTCCCAGGGGTTTTGATGCAGATGGGATGGTGAGGGGGAAAAGGGGTCCCCCTTGGTCATAAGTACTTCCCTTCCCCTGGCAGATCCGGAGGGCCTTCCGCAGCATCCGCAACACGCTGCCAGACATTACCTATGTCTTCCTGCTCTTCATGTTCAGCCTGCTCATGTTCTCCCTCATGGCCTTGAAGCTCTTTGGAGACAGGTATGGACACTCACTTCTCTTGCTTGGAGCTGGGTGCGGGGAAGGTGCAGCATCCTTTGGGCACAGGGGAGTCTGGTGACTGACCATTGCTGGGGAATAGAAGCACTGCTGGTATGTGCAGTTCCCTCTGTGCTCAGCTCCAGACTGTCCTTTCCCTCCCAGGAATCTCCAGACAGCAGAAGGTTTGCCATATTTCAGAAACTACCTGGAAATCGTGTTTGACCTCTACGTGCTGGTGACGACGGCAAACAGCCCGGATGTCATGTATGTCCTGTGCATGTCATCAGGTGTCTTTCTCTCATAATATTTCCATGCATATGTAATGTATTCATGCAAATAATTTATGGTTTTTTACAGCCTTCTTTAATTTGCAGTGCACTGTTAAAATTTGGCAAAGGTTGGGTTTCCCATCCTCATCTGTTCTGAGACCCCCTTTTGGTTGTCACTGGGAAGATACTGTCAAAGAGGGGGGCAGGGAGGAATGACACATGTGTGTGCATGCTGGAGATGTACTGAGCACAACTGGGGTGGTACAGGAATCCTGGGAATTTAAGTAGAGGAATAAAATGCTGCTCATCCTCTTAGAGCACAGAAAAGGAGGTCTGAGTGCAGCAAAGGTCTGAGGGCAAAAACCAGCTTATGACTGAGGCATCACCTCAAGTGTCTGCACTTAAATATGGCCACACTGACAGCAGATTCGTCTCTGTGCTCTCTCTTCCGCTTTCCTGAAGTCAGGACAAAGCAGGATGAAAACCCAGCAGAAGAACACTATTCTCTAGCTGAACTAATACAGTTTTTAGCTCTGGTGTTACCAGGCTATACACAACAGCACTTAGAGGTCCAGCTGGGAGACTGTTTCCTTGTGGGTTCTCTTTGCCTGTTTGTCAGCCTAGCAAGCAGCAATCCCTCTTCCCTTCTCTAGGATGCCAGCATTTGACTTCAGCTCCTGGTACGCCCTGTTCTTTATCGCCTTCGTCATTGTCAACACGTACATCTTCATGTCTCTCTTCCTGGCTGTGGTGTACAACAACTACAAAAAGCACCTTAAGGTAATGCTTGGAGGGGGGATTGCCTGCTGTGCTCTGTCACCTTGTAAGGAGATCTCTGGCTTTCCCTTGCAAGGTTTTCATGCTGTGGGGCTTGCTGTGAGTTCTGTGCTAGAATGGAGCAATGAGATACTCTGTGGTGCTTGGAACACAGCAGATAAGAAGCACGTGTCTCTGTGGTATGTTAGGCTTAGTCCTCACTCAGAAACACTGTCTCCGTGCAGGGAACTGTTCTCAGATGGTTTTAAGTGCACTGCACACTTGTTCTGCCACTGCATGTGTTCTTAAAGCAAAGGAACTGGAAATGGGAAGTCTGAGTAAATCAGAACATTTGTTCAACCCAGACTGAGTAGGGGCAGTCTGGGACTTGTGATCAAAGAATGAGAGCTGGAATTTCCTGGGTGCTCCCATAAGGGGTTTGGCTCTTTCTCAGGAAGCAGTCTGGGTCTCGTCAGGGTTCCAGAGGAGGATCTCCACCCTCATCCCAGCGGCATTCACTTATGGATGGGAAGCATGTGTGGACACATCCTCTTTGCTTTTGTGACCATGCAGATCCCGTGATCTTTGTCACCTCCTTCCTGTCTGACACTTCCCTCTGTCTTTCCTTCCGGTTTTTCAGTGCTCTCCCAGCATCCAGAAATCTGCTGATCCTCCCAGAGTGAAATGGTGTTCAGCACCATTTCTCCTCACCACCACTAACTGTGCTGTATTTTATCTAATACCACCCCAAGTGTGCTCCCCTGAGTCTCTCTTGCATCTCTGTTGTGAAAATAGGATTATTTATTGTAAAGAGAGTGGGAGGGGTGACTGGGGCCACCGGAATCTCGATGCTCTCTCTAGAACGAGATCCGTAAACTGGCCTACATGAAGCGCCGCAAGATGATAGAGGCCTTCAACCTCCTGAAGGAGGAGGAGGGTGAGCAGTTTGTGGTTCGGGAAGGCCGGTGGAAGCAGCTGGTCAAGCTGGTGGCTCCTGATATCAGCAACTCCCACCGGGAGCTGCTGCTCCGCATCTCTGATGACAAGCAGAAGGGGTTCATAGGTGAGCACTCCAAGGGACTGGGGGGGAGCTGGGGGCAGGAGCCTGGTCCTTCGAGGGGTTTGGGGCTTGTGGTCTCTAATGGCTCGGAATCACAGCATCATTTTGGTTGGAAAAGCCCTCCAAGATTCTTGAGTCCAGATCCTCACCTTGTCACCCATCCCAGAGCACTGAATGCCACGTCCAGTTGTTCCTTGGACACCTCCAGGGATGGGCACTCCAGGCCCTTGTTTCTCTTTTCCTCCAGGTTCCTAAAGTCTTGAAAGGTTGCCCTTGCCTCCTGTGCTGTAGCTGATGTCCCTCACACTGTGGGTGGCTCTTGATGGCCATTTGACATCAGGCCAAGCTCTCCATGGTGTGTGGGACCTCCTGTTGTCAGCATAGGACAAGGAAAACCTCCCTTGTAATCAGATTTCTCCAAGCAGTGGCTCTCCACATGGTTCTCTAGATCCTCCTGCTCTGCTCCTGTTGGAGTGGGAATATCAAGAGGGATGGGTCAGTCTCCTCATGCTGGATCACTCTGTGGGGGTTGTTGCCCTGTGGTTTGAGCCAATTCCCCAGGAATGGGGCAGAGGAGCCCTTGAGTGTCAAGTTCAGCCTGTCCTGTGGTGGCCACCACTTTGGTCCCGGGTGTTGCTGCTGCTGTGAGCAGAGGCCAAACCCAGCTTTGCACTTGCCAGACACTGTGCTTTTGCTCAGTGACAGCAGACGTGTGCCGCTCTCCCCTGCTGCAGACAAGAAGTCCTTCGTGCAGCTGGCCGATCTCCTCAACATCCAGGTGGTCACGCTGAAGATCCGCAGCCACCCCCTGGCACGGTGGCTGCCCCGCCTGTACCAGTCACCGGCGAGCCGGCTGCTGCGTGGGCTGGTGAGGCACAGGTGAGGCCCTGCCGGGGCAGCAGGCAGCTCTCGTGGGCAGAGGGTCACCCAGGACTGCCCTCTGGCTTTGGGCCGGGGCTCTGTGGGGCAGCTCTGCTCTGGGCCTGCCTGCAGCACTGGGGAGAAGCTGTTGGCGAGTGCTCGCCTGGTCCAGTCCCCTTTTTTAGCCCCTCTGCAGGAGCTGGGTGGGACTGGGTTTGTGGCCTGCCTCAAAGGACCAGGCAAAGTGCTTCACTTCGAGCTGAGCCCACCTCAGTACCCTCTGCTGCAGAGCTGCCCTGGGCTGCCTCATCAGCTCCTACCAGGTGGTACGATAGGCTGCTAGAGCTCTGTTTCACCTCTGAGTCTTCCCAGAGTCCCAAAATTGCTGAGGATGGGAGGAACATCTAGAGATGGTCTGGTGTAAGCCCCCTGCACAAAGCAAGGTCAGCTAGAGTAGAGTATTCAGGGCTATGTCTAATTTGGTCTACAGTATCTCCAAGGGTGGAGACTCCATAATGTCTCTGCAACCCCATTCCAGTGTTTGACCACCCTCAGTTAAAGGGGAAAAAAAGCTTTTTTGTTTAAATCAAAGTTCCTGTATTTCAGCTTGTGCCCTTTGCCTCTCATTTTTTCACTGGATAAAACTGGGAGGAGTCTGGCTCCATCATCCCTACACCTTCCTATCAGGTATTTGTACATTCTGAGCTGCTCCTGTCCCTTCTCCCTATTGGACTGGACAACCCCAGGTCTCCTAACAGGTCATGTGTTAGACTTTGCTGTCCTTCCATTGGATGTGTGACCCTTAGATGCACAGCTCAGGTCTCTCTTGCCCTGGGCAGCCCAGCTGACACAGCATTCCAAATGTGGCCTCACCAGGTCTGAGTAGATGGGAAAAATCACTTCCCTGGATCTAACATCACTCTCCAATGTTTGTGCCATGCTTCAAGAGGAAAACGAAACTCCTCAGTAACTTCCCTAAGCTCTTGTGTTTGGGGAGAACTCATGGGTAAAGAATGTTTGATCGGGGAGGTAAAGAAATTCTGAAATAACTGTGTGACTGTGAGCTTCTTGGGAGCAGCAAACTGATCTTTGCTTCTGGCAGGGCTTTTGCTTGGACTTACGATGCGATCATCCTGATAAATGCCATCTTCATTGCTCTGGATGAGGAAGCCCCCTACATGTCCTACACCGAGTGGGTGTTCCTGGCTCTGTATATCACTGAGATCCTCCTGAAGCTGTACACCTATGAACCCAGGGCCTTCTTTCGCAGGGCTCAGTTCTGGAACTGGTGAGTGGGGCAGCCCCTTGTGCTAGGGGTGGTGAGGTCTTTGTCTTTGGTTCCTGGAGAGATGGGCTGCCTGACTGCTGTGCCAGGGGTGTTTTAAGTGATCCTGTGAGTCAGAGGATGTTTTGCTCTCTCCTGGCCTCCCTGGCTCTGAACTGCTGTTCTCTGCCCAGTGCAAGGTGACTCTGCAGCACATGAGGGTTGTGGGCAAGGGAAGGAGTTCTGCTAAACAGAACTTTCCCATCTGCCCATGGTCTGAGATGACACAGGTGTGAGGAAGAGGGTCACTCCTTGTTGAAGCCCTTCCCTGTCACCCAAAGTCTAACAGTGCTGCCTTCCCTCGTGCCAGGTTTGACACTCTCATCATCTTTGCTGCCCTGACTGCAACGATTCTCAATGCCACCCTCAAGTCGAGTAAGTGCAGCTTTTAGCAGCCTGCATGCCTGGGAATCCTGGTGGTCTCCAAGTCTTCTGCCATCACCTCAGGCTTGGGTGGCTTTTGCACAGGACAAGGAATTCCCTGTAGGGTTTCTAAGAACTAACACAGTCTTTCTCTTTCTCTCTCTTTTTTTTTTTTTTTGTAGCTCCCTGTTACAGTGTTTAACAAGGACATAATAGTAACAAATTGATGAACTTTAGTCCTTCTTATTTTTTGTAATAAAAATGTCCTTTTTCTTTTCTCAGCCACAGAGTACAACAGCCAACAGGTCCTGGATATCGTGTTCATCCTTCGAGTCCTCCGGCTGGTACGGAGTGTTGACAGCATTCAGAGGTAGTGCAGGGAACGGGATGGGGAGGTGGGTTTTGGGGAGGGGGTGATCTGTGCCACAGGCTGGTGAGTCCCCTGCATGGCCCCTTTGGAGCCACCGTGGCCACTCCACAAAGCATCCCAAGGCTTTGTCCCAGAGTGCCTGGGATAAGCCCAGTTGCTGCAGCCTCTCTAGAGACATATTTATGTGGGGAGCACTTGGTGGCTGGGGTGTGACAATAAAACTGTGGACGAGCCCCTCCCCACAGCAGGTATTGTGACTTGTTTGTTGTAGGTTTTGGGTCATCGTGAACACCCTGATAAACATTGTCCCGACAATGCTGACCTTTGGGGGGCTGACTCTGGTAAGAAATCCTGGTCTCTTAGCTCAGAGCACTCCAGTTTCACAGGAATGTGTCTTAACTCTCATGCTCATGCTGTTCCCAAGAGGTTAAATGCAAATCCCTGGATGGCAGACCCTTGGAATTGTAAGTGTCCATTTGTTCTGTAGTCATTGCTCTAGCAAGTGTGTGCAGAGGGGCTGGGTTCCTGCTGGATCAGGACATCCTCCTTGAAGCATTGAAGGTGTTCTGGCAGTCTGGGCTTTGCATCAGAAGGAATCAAACATGGTTTGGGCAAGAGGCTGGATCAGAAACCTGGTTCTCAAATGATTTCCTAAAAATGGCTTCTGTTGTGATTTGGGAATGCTTCCTTTCTGTGCAATTGTAGTTCTTGGCTTATTATTCCTGCCTAGTGGTTGCTGTTTGTTGCTTGGGTCTCTTGGCCTCTGTGCCGCTCCCCAGCACGTTGCTGTGCCTGTGGAAATGGGGAGGCCTGCTGGAATGATCTGGAGCTTGCTGGAGAGATCTGGAGCTTGCTGGAGAAGCAGGTGATGGGGTTTCTCTTCCCAGGTTGTGTACTGTGTATTTGCTATCATTGGCATGGAGTTATTCCATGGGAAAATCCAGTTCTTCCCTGCCAACTCAAACGCCCCTCACGCCCTGGAATGTGGGAACCCGGCTCTCAAGAATTCCCTGTTTGCCCGTGGGAAGTATTGCAAGAACAACTTCAACAACTTTGCCTCGTCCCTCATCGTCCTCATGGAGCTCACTGTGGTCAATCAGTGGCATGATATCCTTTGTGGTCCCACCTGGAGCTTGGGGAGCAGCCGCTGGATTCAGTGATCCTTGGGGGTCCCTTCCAGCTCAGGCTATCCCATAATCCATGCTCTGTTCTGTCCTGGTATTGCACATGCACAGACAACAGAGAAATGGTCCCTACTGAGGTTTTTTTGGGTGGCCTTTTCTGTTCCTCCCTCAGCACCATGTTCTCCTCCTGCCCTCTTGTCCTTAACTCCTGCTTCACTCTTTGCCAATGGATTTGCCAGTGTGACAGTTCAGCCTGCCAAGCTGTACTTCATTGCCTTCCACATTGTGATGGTGATAATCATTGTCAAGTGAGTGTTGGCTTGCTTTCATCTGCTTAGGGGGGGAAGAGCAGCCTGGTCCCCTGCCAGGGCACTGCTGGTGGGCCCAGGGTCACACCTGCTGTGGCTCTTGGGTCAGATGGGATGTGTTTAGAGGGATCTGCTATGTCCTTGTCCCCACTGAGTGCTCCTCTGTCTTAGAGCTCCCCATCTCCAACAGAGGGAGGGGATGGAGCACTGGGAAATGAGCCCAGGAATACCAAGGCAGTCGTTGGTACCAGTAAGGAAAGTCTGCCATGTAATTCTGCTCATCATTTCCTTCAGCATCTTCGTGTCATTCATCTTGGAAGCTTTCTTTGTGGAGTACTCCCTGGAGAAGAGCGAAGTGGAGACTGCCATCGAACAGAAAATCCAGGAGCTGGGAATGGGAGTTCAAGAGTAAGCCCCTAAATGGGGAGTGCTGGGTGTGGCTGACAGGGCACTGGGACTGGAGGAAAAAGCCATGCTCTGTGTTGGGTGGGAGCTGAGATTCCTCTTCCTTGTCCAAGTTCTGGCTCCTCAGCCATGCAGAAGGCCACTGGCACTGTCCTCCCTTGGCTCTCCAGCCCAGAGGACAGGAGATGTGCTGGGAATTGACCCCATGGCTGGTGTTTTCCCTGCCCTGGAGAACCCATCACTGCTGGGATCGTGTGGGACCCAGGGCTAGGATGTTCCCCCTTCCCAGGGTAACTTCTAGCCCTTCCTGTGCAGGGATGAGCTCCGGGATGAACAGCTCCTTGAGAACATGGAGGGTGATGAGTGCAGCCTCGAGGGGGAAGGTGGGACAAAGCCACAACCCAGAGGACTGGTCTTCAAAATTGCCTCCAAACGTGAGTGTGTTTGTCCAGTGTGTCTGTCCAGTGTGTCCAGGTCTTCGGGGAATCTCCCAGGCTTTCCTGCTCCTTCTGGGCTATAAAAGCAGCTACAACCCACCTGGAGATTTTGGGAGAACCGCGGACACTAATGTTTGTCATTTCTTTTTATTTCTATAGCAACTTTTCCTCTCCTGCTCTGGCCCTTCTGTGTTCCTTGTCCTCATTAACCACCCTGTGAAGACACTGCCTTGGTAGCTGAGGTGCTGCTGTGCCAAGGAACCTGTTTTCCTTTCTCCTTCCTCTATGGACTTTGCATTCCTCCTGGCTTGGATCATGGGGTGACTGTATCCTCCTTTCTGTTACTTGTCCTTTCTCTCCTGGCTCTCTTGCTGTTCCTCAGCAGCTCCCCAAGCTCCCTCTTGGCTGGTTGGGATCAGATATCCACTGGATGGGGATAGAGGGGCTTAAAATCCTAAATGATGGTCTTATCCTTGACAAGCACCCATAGTGCTTCAAGGATAAATATACATCTGGTTGGAATACTTGGAATGTCATTTGGGGGATTTTCTTGCCAGTCCAGTGTACAACAGGGGCCTGAAGGTCAGTCCTGTGGGCAATCCAGGGATTTCCTTGTCCCCCCAGGATACAGGACTGTGGACGCTCTGCTGCAGCGCATGTTCGAGGCGGAGATTCCCCTGGAGGATGAAGGCCCTTCCTTTGAAGAGATCCTGAACTTGTCCCCCGATGCTGCTGCTCCCAGGAAGGCGAGTTCGCAGAGTGCGGCGTGACGGGGGGATCGGGAAGGAGGAGCCCATTCCCGGCTCTCCAGGCCCCTGGAGTTGTTCCCTGGCTGCTCACGGGTGGGGCCCACCTCACACGGTGGAAGGGGCAGCTGGTGCCCCAACAGCTCTGGCACGTACACCAGCTTTATCCCATGTAATGTCCATGAACACTGGGAGTGGAAGGCAGAGGGGGGTCAGGGGATCTGGCTGTGCCCGGCAGTGCCGGTGCCGGAGTCAGGATGGTATGGGATAAGGACTTTTGTAACTGGAATTCTCTATGGCAGCACTTTCCTATGCAGCTCTGGAGCAGCGAACGCTGAGGGAAGCGGCTCTGGAGTACAATAAATCCAGCAGCGAGGAAAAACCATGGAGTGTCTCGCAGTTACTGGTGGGAGAGGGTTGGGGTGTGAGGAGAATGTGCCTGGGGACAGGAAGGGGGCTGCTCCTCACTGATACTGCTGAGTGCACATCCCAGCCCTGAGCTGAGAGAAACCCCAATGGGCTTGGTTTTCCTCTTGTGTTTTTGGCCCAAGGCAAACCTTTCCAAGTTGGGAGCAAGGCAAGTGATAGGGAAGAAAAATCCAAGAGGGTGGTGGCAAGGCCTTTCTCCCAGTCCTGGAACGATTTAAAACTATTTCTTGTCACTCTCTTGTTTCCCAGCCCAGAGCCAAGCTGGTGTTCCCTGAGTTGGATGGGGAGGGAGAAGCTCTTTGCTGGAAAGGGGACAA
>JAWWMP010000116.1:4583544-4601010 GCA_035047865.1 Dendrocincla tyrannina
GATGTTTCCCTGGCTTAGGAATTGCCCATCCCTGGCTGGGATGTTTCCCTGGCTTAGGAATTGCCCATCCCTGGCTGGGATGTTTCCCTGGCTTAGGAATTGCCCATCCCTGGCTGTGATGTTTCCCTGGCTCAGGAATTGCCCATCCCTGGCTCAGGGACTGCCCAGCCCTGCCCGGGGGTTTCCCTGGCTGGGTGCTGACCCCGGAGTGTCCCCAGGTATGCTCGGTGGGCAGAGGGCTCTCTCCCACCCCCAGAGAAGCAATCCTGCTGGCCCAGGCTGCTGGAGGAGCTGGTGAAGACGTTCCTGGGTGACCAGAGGTACCACCAGGACCCGCGGTTCCTCACCTACTGCCTCAGACTGGTGGGTACAGCTGCGGTTTTTGGGGAATGGAGCTGTCCTGAAGTATTAGTGGAGCAGTTCTGGGGCCACAGATTGCTGTGGGAGGAGCGGGAGGTCTCAGGGAAGGACATGGAGTTCAAATCCTCTGCAGAACTCCTGAGCCTTGCTGAAGGACAATGTGTTTTTAAGTTTGAGAGAGGAGTTTTATCTGCTTTTATCCTTAAAAAACTACACTTCCCTATGATGACAACTAAGAAATCATTGCAGATTTTTTGTCTGTGACTCCCTTGGCTGTTTTTGGGAGTTCTCATGGGTTCTTCTCCTGTGCAGGCAGAGTTCATCTCCTCCCCTGGCCAGTACTTTGAGTACCTGCTCGGGCAGGGAGTGGGAGTGAAGTGCTCGGATTTCTACGTGGCTTGGGCTCAGCAGCTGGTGGGTGAAGGCAACATGCAGGGGGCAGGAGCTGTGCTGCACAGAGGGCTCCAGAGCCAGGCACAGCCCCGGGACAGCCTGCAGCAGCTCCTCTGGTAATCCTGGGGCCTCTTCTCCTCGCTTACTCAGGCTCAGAATACTCATTGTTCCTCCTTACTGACCAGAGACGGCGTGGGGGTCAGCGCTCTTTCTTGTGTGCTGTAACAGAGGCAGATTAAGGGTTGTTTTTATTAAATATTAATTAAGTTTTTCTCTGCTGTTCAATATTTGTTGGGTGGTTTGGGAGGTGTCTTGAGAAAAACTGTCCCAGAGTGTCTTCAGTGAAATAGGGCCCAGAAAGCAAATCCCTGAGCTCAAAGTCCTGGAGATTTTAGCATGTGACTGGTGGGAGCTAAAAGAAAAAACCGTGAAAATGGAATGCAAAATGTAAAGCAAACACCCGGTTTTATTCTCCTGCTGCCTGTTGCAGGTTTTGTTAGATTTGCAGCTGGAACAGGTGTCCATATACAGTAAAAATCTTGGTTTTCAGTGTTAAATTTCAGGGCATGATTGCACAAGGAAATGCAGGTTCCTGGGAGGTGGGAGGAGTGGAGGGCAGGGGATTTCATGGTAATAACTGGCATTTTTTGCAATTTAGCTGGCTGCAGAGTCATGATCCTGGGAACCATCCTTTACAAGGTGAGGCTGAAAATACCTGTCTGAGTTGTAACTCCACCAAACGAATCTTTCACTTCAATCAGTGAGTTTTGCCATTGAAGAAAACAAGTTTCCTGCTTCATTTTCCCCATTTTCCTCACCTTGTTAAAAATTCCTAAGGAATTGTAGCAGAGCAAGTTACCAATTTTCCAATGCATCAAGTGAACAAAAATTCATCAATGAGCAAAGGATTTCTGCTTATTAATGAGTAGAAATGTTTATGTTATGTTCTCAGTCCCAGGTGCTGCTGTTGTGAAGCCACTGCAGACTTCCCATGCTGAGAATCAAATGGCTCCTCAGAAAGGGGTTTCAAATGTTAATCCCTGCAAAACTCAGGTAAATTACTAAGACTTTAGGCATTGCGGGGAAGGTGTTTTGTACAAAGTTTGGATTGATGAGCTTGATTTTAAAAGAAAGATGAAATATAGGAGTATGGTGTGTCTTAAAACTTACTGCTGTTTTCCTGCTGCATCACATCTCCATAGGAATGTCCCATTGTTCTTGGAAGGAATAACATTATCAGTGGATTCTGTGCCAGTCGTGCTGCTTGGATTTTACTGGAGTTTTTAATTTAACGCTTGATTCCCTCTGCTCTGCTTTAGGGTCCTGATGCTGCTGCTTCCCAGTGCTGTCCTGCTGGAAAAGAAGAAGTGTAAGTGATTGGATGGGCTTTTTGAAGTCACGCTCCGGGAAAACGAGGATAGATCCAACAGACCTGACCTTTCCCTGCTTTCTCCTCCCAGGAAGTACATCACCTACATCTCCAAATCCGAGGTCCTTCCCAAGCCACCTGCTGCTGGTGCTGCTGGGTGTGAGCAGGTCCCAATGTATGACAAAAGCCTGCTGCTGTGTGAGGGCTCCGAGCTCTCCTTCGAGGAGCTGAGAGCCAAGAGATACTTCCAGAGATACAAGCGCCTCAGGAGGCAGCAGGAACTGGGTATCCCTTTTTTCCCACTTGTCCAAACAACTGTTTCCTGGGTCAGCTCATCCCTTGGCTTTGTCTTTTCAAGCCCAGGTTGTCCTGGTGCTGTTTCTCCTGAGGAACAGTGAGCGATTAGCAGCGCTAAAGATTGTTGAGCAGACCAAATATATCTAAACTTTAAATGCAAGCAGCTTGTAACGACCATGTTGAGAAACCCAGGACTAATTGTTTCATTTGATATCCTTGTTTAATCCTTAGAAGAAGAGGAGAGAGACTCCATGAGGAAAAAGGAGTCGGCTGTGCTGGAACTGCAGGCACTGCAGCAGAAGCTGGAAGAGCTCACCCAGCTCAACAAAAGTCTGGAGAAAACCAGGCTGGGACCAGCAGCTGAACCAGCCCAGAGGGAGGTGAGTGTTTTCTGGGATGGGCATGGCATCTGCCCCGCAAAATTTAACAGGGCTTTAGGAACCGGAGTGGATTGTCTACCAAACGCAGAAGTTCTGGCTGCAGTACTAATACAGAAACCCGGAGCAACTTGAAATACTCAGATTTTAATGGTTGTACCCCAAAATTTGGGTTTGCTTCTCCACAGTTTAGTTTTAGAGGCAGATGGAAGTTCTCTTAAGTGTGAAAAGCTGTTCTAGTCTTGCAGAACCAAAAGGGAAAATGGCAATGGCTGTACTTGGGGGGTGTTTGGGTGTCAAGGAACCTTTCTTGGTTGTCAAGGGATCTTTCTTGGCTGTTCTTTGTGGGTGTTTGGGAGTCAAAGGCCATTTCTTACCCCTAAAGGTGCCCCTACATGTGAAGCCCAGCACAGGGAACTGGATGGCACCTGCTCCAACTCCAGATGTGCCCAAAGTGCCAGAGCAGCCCCAGCCAAGTGTTTCCTCAGCCCCTGGTCCCACCCTTGGCCGCCGAGTCACCTCCCTGTGGGAAGGAAGGGAGGACAAGGACACAGCCAGAGCTCAGCCAGAGCTTGCAGAGCTCCAGAAGAGTTTGTCACACACTCCCTTTGGTGCTGCCTCAGCTCAGGAGCAGGCACATCCCAACGCAGCTCTGCAACAGTGAGTAGGAACAGGCTCCTTCCATTTGTGTCCTCGGCATCTACACCAGCTGGGAATTAACTAAAACTGAGTCTGCCTTCCCCTTCCGAAACAAATCCCCCCACCTGAAGTAGCCTGTGGAAACTGGTATTTGTTAGGCATAGATCAAACTTAGTCCTCATTGCAGTGTCTAATTCCTTTAGCCCCATGCTTTAATTGTGGTAAGAGGAAATTCAGAGTGTAACTGACTGGCTGTCCCTGGAGTAAACACCAGGAATGCTTTGCTCATGCAGATCCCACTTAAAAGTCTCCAGAGAAGGATAAAAAGTGTTTGTATTTTTCTCCTGCACTTCTGCTGTGGGACTGGGCCAATAGAAGGCACAAAGCCGGGGGGCAGAGGGAGGAACCCAGGCTGGCAAAGAAGGGTGGCTGAGTAGGCTTGGCCAAATTGGAACCACTTACTCACTCATATCATGGAATTCCTTGGAAGCAAACTGTCCAAGGAAAGCACTTAATGCATGTCACCTTCTTGAAGGACTCAGCTGCCTTCCAGGTTTTATATCTACTGGCACCTGTAGGAGAAACTTTCAGGGGTTGATATTTAATGGTATTCTAAAGGACTTCTCACTTCTTTTAAGTAGGGATCAAAGTGGGATTTGAATAGGTTTTATTCTAAGCTAATGTTCCCACTCTTTCCTCAGAAGGCACCCTAACAAGAGATCCACTGGATTGACTCCTGCTGCAGATGTGAAGGAAGGTGAGGAGCCCACTCTGGATGGAGACTGTTCCTGGCTGAGGATCAAGGATTGCATATGAATGCTGGTTCCAAGCCTAGCAAACCTTTTTGACTTCCCTGCCTCCATCCCTGTGTGTCTGGGCAAGGTCTCTCCATGCTTTTCATGGATCCAGCCCCTGTTCCCACCCTCTGTGCAGCTGCTTTATGAGGACAGTAGGGAGATCCCTGTTTGTCCTTCCTGGGATACATCATTCCTGTGAATTCCAGATGGATCCCTCAGGGGCCACCCGGCTGTCCCAGGTCCCTGTGGCCCCTCAGGGCAGTTTCCCTTGGGAATCTGCCATGCAGATCCCTGCACAAGCCAAAAATCCCTCCCCAAATCTGGTGCTGTCAGTCTGCTGCTTGCCTTGTTTACTCCTCCTCACTCCCATTTTTTTCACTGCTGGAACGTCCATAAACAATCCCAGGTTCCTTCAGGAATGATCTTGCTCTTGTCTTTTCCAGCCTCCAGAGGTGGAAATTCTTCCTTTGCCTCTGGAAATGTTTCCCAGGCCACCCCAAACACCTCTCTGGGAGGAGCGACGCCCTTCAAAGTGCAGCCATCGCCCACGGTGCACACGAAGGAAGCCTTGGGTAAGGTCTGGAATAACATCCTCCTTCCTCTGCAGTTAGGGGCATCTGGCCTGGAAATGTCAGTGCTCCACTAGCCAAGGAAGTTCTTCAGGCATGGCCAAGTGCACCATTCCGTCAACAAAGACAATATTAAATCATTAATCTTCCCTTGGGATTTGGGTGACCCAAACCTTTGGACCAGAAATAGGTGTTTTAACAACATCCCAACAGCCACATCCCATAAATTCCTGGATAAGTCACTGCCAGGCTCCTTTGGGAATGTGTTCTCGAAGCTGCTCCTGTCACCACTGTCAGGGACTCCTGTTTGTGGGCAAAAGGCTGATTTGGAAGTTACTAAGCTCTGGTTGCGTTGAGCTGAATAAATCTCTGTAAAAAGAAAACAAAAAACAAACCCCCCAAAACCTGTGGCATTGGTTAGTTTTCCAAAAATCTAAGAAACTAAAGGAGAATTTGCCCCCTTGGAATCTCATCCTGGAGAAAAAAAGGGCCAAGGCACCACCAAGCGTGTGTTGGCCAAACTGGACCTTCTGGAGCCTGTTCAGTTGTCTGGGGTGTTTAAATGCAACAGGGAGGATTATTATTGGCATTTAAAAAATGATAAGAACATCATAATTAATTAGCATTTAGGTTTTCTAATTACTTGGCATTTGATTTGACTGCTACTGAATGGAAGAACCTCTGAAAATTTCTTTTGCTGGGAGTATTATTCCTGAGTGGGTCTTTGTTTTCTTCTTTGGTATTTTTTTTCTTTAAATTTTTTCTTCCTTTTCTCTGCATTTATTAGGCTTTCTCATGGACATGTTTCAAACTCCCATCTTGCCTGAACAATCTCCCCTAGAAAACAGCAACGAGCAATTGGAAGCCCTTTGCAGGAAGAATGGTGTGTGCTGTTTGTTTACCCAATCCATGATAGTCCATCCTTCATTCCCCTTTTCCACCTCCCACCAGTCCTCGTTGTAAGAGTTAAGCCAGGCTGAAACCCAGGGCTTTCCAAGAGAGAGCACAGAGACATTTCACATCTGGCTTTGGGCTGGAAAAATGTTATTCCCAAGCATTTTTAGGAAAGGGGATTTTGAGTGGCAATTCTGCAGGTCCTGGAGAGGGGGGAAATGGGGCTCTTTAAATAATCTTTATTGGATGATGGCAACATTGATTATCTCTTATTTTTCAGAGCCCTATGGATGTTTGAAAACTAATGTTGGTGTCCCTGCCACTCCTGCATTTTCCATCTTTCAGGATGAGAATGAAAAGGAGAACAGCAGGTAAGGAAGTAAAAAGGAGCAGCTGGGCTCAGCTCCTTGAAAATTCCATACAGGATTGATTCCATTGCATAGAACTTTGCCATGGCTGTGTTTGCAGTCGGGACTGGCTTGGATATAACTGGTAGGAGCTGTGTGGAGTGGCATGAGAAAAGCTGGAGTTGCTACTCCATGGAATTGCCCAATTTCCCTGGCTGGGCAGTACATGGGAGGCTTCATTTTCTGGGAAACTTGTGGGGGTAACTTGTTTCTTGGAGCTGCTGCATCTTCCCTAAGTAGCTGCAAATGGGACTCTTAAAAAAGAAACATAAATAATGAAAGCTGAGCCCGACAAGTGTGTTATGAACAGTGTGCCTGGGAAAGCTCCTGGGAAAAGCTCTTTTAAACTACCTGTTTTTCAGGATCCAACAGCACAAGAACAAGGCAGAGGAGCCCAGAAATCTGGGACAGCATCTCTTGACTGACTGTGCAGCAGAAGTGAGTGATGGTCTCGCAAGGATTAGCTTTGGGAGTGGGTTATGGAGTTATGGAGGTTATCAGATTTGCCTTTGTCCTACCCCAGTCTCACAACATTCCTGATAATGATCCCTAGCTGGAGTCTGGATGCCCTTTCCTGCTCTCTGCCAATGGGATGAGCTGTTTTGATTGTTAATTGTCCTAAAATTTCTGGGAGCTCGTCAGTGGAGACCTCCCCCCATGGAACAAATCCAGCTGCAGTTCCTGTGTGGAGTTGGCATCAGTTTGGAGCAGGAAGAGACACTTTATCTTCCAACCTCACAGATTCCATAGCCAAGGAGATGCAAAAAACCTCAGTCTCCTTGGATATAGGTGATCCCTGGATCATGAAATTGGCTTTGCCAGGCTCTCATGGCAATTTTTTATCCTCAGGTGCTGATTATTGCCAACATTCAGGGCTGATCCAAAACTATGGAAACCTGGGCTGTAGGTTCTGTTGCCATTCCTCTGTTTTTCTAATAATTCTTTATTTTTCTCTTATGATGTAAGTTGACTCACTGTTATTGCCAGAGGCTGCTGGAGGTTACAGTGCAGATAATTTGATGGCTTAATTTCAGATTTTTATCTCTTTTCTCCTGTGCAGGAAGACATGGGGACCACGGAATTCCTGAGGGATGATTACACGGTGTGGAATGTCCCTTGCAGCAATAAAACCTTGGCTGCCAGTCCAAACAACACCAGGGACTTTGCAAGAGCTGCCCAGCTCGTCTCAACCCCCTTCAATTACCTGTCTGCCCGTTCCCGACAACCTTTGGAGGACAGAGGTAAAATAAGGAATATTTTGGGTTTGAGAGCGTTGAATTTGGTGCTTCATGACTCCAGTTCTGGCCAAATCCCACCCAGGGGTGGCTCCCACTGAACCCACATTCCCTGTGGAAAAACAGCTGGGAGCTGGCCCAGCACAGCAGCTCTCCAGGGATTTTTAACTGGAGGGATAAGAGGTTTAAGGGATGACATAATGGGGGTGTCCAACCATTCCGAGGGGTTGTGGAGATCAAAGCACTGGCTGAATCCCAGCCCCACCTTTATGCTGCTCTGCCCTCTTCAGTGTGGGAATACACTCCCTGGAGAAATGCAGCCTTAATCTACTCACGTATTTTAAATTAGGCTTGTGGAGTTCTAGTTCTTGTGGGTGAGAATTCTCTAAATGTTCCTGCTTTGGGGAAAAATAAATGTTGATTTCCTCTTGTTGCTGCACCCTGTGTCCAGCCTGTAGGGATGAACTGCCACAAATGGACCTGGAGTTTTCTGGAGAGCTGCACAAACTGACAAAAATCAAGAAATTAAGGTATGTCACACCTTGCTGGGATTTTCAGGAGATCCAGCCCAGAGCTGAGCTGCTCTGCTGCTCCCAGTGCAACTTTTCCAAGGAATCTGATGTATTTCTGTGAGCTTGGCTCTGCTTAGCACGTTTCTCAGCACTCTGGGGATAAGTGACCCTGAGTCAAATGACAATGCCCCAAAAGTGCTTCTAGCATTTAACTTTTGCCACATTTAAATTAAAAATGAACTCTCCAAAAATTCACTGCTTTCTTCTCTATTGGCTGATAAAAAAACCCCATTAGATATTGAGGAATGTGACTTGACCAAGTCTTATTTTCTTAATAAAATTCCATTTTATTTGTCTCAGTGTTGGCCAGGGTCGTGAGTGTGAACATCTGACAGGTTTTTGCTTCCTAAAAGTGCCAAACCCCCACGGCAGAAGTGTCAGTCAATAATATTTTGGTTTCCATCCCTAGCCCTGCCCTTGAACACGTCACAGAAGAAGGGGAGCTTCAAGGAAACATCCTGAAACACGGGAATGGGATTCAGGGAATTGCTGCAGCTGCTTCTCAGCGGTTAACCGAGCAAAACACCACGAGCAGAACTGAATATTCCTGTGTGGGGCTGGACAGACCTGCCCAGGAGAAGCTGAGTGGAGCTGGGACAGCCCAGGCCGTGAGAGCTGCAGGCATGGAGCATTCCCTGTTTTTCCTTGTGTATTCCAAGGCTGGAGCACTGGTGACTGCAGGGAGCAACGCTGTGGCTCCCACAAGGGTGTCTCTGCTCACCTGCAAGGGATGGAGGAGGGACAAGTGTGGGTCGTACCTGTGTTGGATGATGCCAAAGATATTCCAAAGTGCAGGAATACTCAGGGTACTTACAGGTCCTGTGCTCATCAAGGAGTGAATTCTTCGTAAAAATCTGGCATTCTGGGCATCTTTAACAGGTGTAAAAGCTGGAATGTCAAAATGGAGGAATATTTAACTCTCCCCTCTTGGGGTTTGTTTTATAACATTTTCTTTAAATCAGTGGTATTCATTCAAGTATAACCTTGTGTTACCTCTTTGAAATGACACTTATTGCTTAAATACCTGTCTTTTTTTCCATGAAGTCCTTGTGGAGAACCCCTGGGATAAGGAATTGATTTGCAAGTTCCTGTCAGAGCTTCCCAAACCTCTCCACACCTATGCCAACTACTTCGAGTGGAAATCTGCTCTCCCACTGATCACACTGAAGGCTGAGCTCCCACTGGGTAAGAGCTCCTTCAGACATTACATTCTCAAGCACTTCTTGGTGTTTTCCTGGGAAAACTTCTTGGAAGTGTTTTGGAATTCAGCTTCCTTTTGTGTGTATCCAGATACCTTGCAGATTATCCCAGCCTCATCTTTGGGATTAGAGCAGGGGTTGGTTTGTTTGCCTTTTGTAGCATGAGCTTTTGGATAAGGGAGTCTGAGTGGCCGTTTTCCTGGTTTTCCTTATAATCTGGGACGCAGCTCAAGCCCTGCATGGAGCAGCAGCAGTCCCGTGTCAACAAAGGCTGTAGGACAGCAATTGCAACACTTGTGGGACTCAAACATTCGTGTTTACTTTGGAGGACATGCCCTTTGGAATTTGATCGCTTCCAGGGGGGTCAGACTGAAATAGAAACACTAGGATTTTTAGTGTGTGTGGCACTTCCAGCACTCCTGGCTTCAAGAGTGAAGCTCTCCAGGCTTTCTCCTACAGAAGGGATGACTTGTAGGGAAAGATCAGCTCCAGGCTTAAATAATTCATATAGGCTGGTGCTCTCCTGCTTTCCCTGAGTAGTGATTCTCCTCCTGGAGAGTTTGCAGCAGGATTTAGTGCTGGTTCATCTCTTTAAGGTTCCAGCTCATTCCATGTGGATTGCTTGGTCGGAGAGGGAGCTTTTGCCCAGGTCTATCAAGCTTCCCTTCTGGACGCCGGTAACCCTCGGAACAGTCAGAAAGTCGTGTTCAAGGTCAGTGGGATGGGGCCAGGAGACATCTCCTGAGATAATTCCCCTTGGCCTTTCCACTTCAGACTATCCTTGGGATCTTTGTGTGGATCTTCTCTTCAACATTTAGGCTTTCAGAGAAAACCTCTGTGTTAACACCTGAAGTGAGATCTTTTTAGGATAAAGAGGTGATTCACATTTTTCTTTGAGCAGGAGGGAAACACAAAAGAGTGTGTAGCCACAATGAAATTGTGGCATGGAAATGAACTCCTGATTCCAGAGGTTTAATAAATGGGTGTATTGACCTGAGGTTAATTTCTGTGAGGGTTCTGTCACAGTTTTCCCAGAGAAGTTGTGACTTTGCCACCCCTGGAAGTGTCCCAGGCCAGGTTGGACAGGACTTGGAGCAACCTGGGATAGTGGAAAGTGCCCCTGCCCATTACAAGGGGTTGGAACAGAGGATCATCTTTAAGGTCCCTTCCAACCCAAACTAATCTGGGATCCTATCATAAGTATTTTATTTGGTGGAGAGGGAAAATGCCAAATCTCCCATTAAAAACACCCAAGCTGAGAAGAACTTCTGGTTTTAATACTCAGGATTTTCCCAGTAAATCCACTTCTTGCTTCCAGGTCCAGAAACCTGCCAACCCTTGGGAGTTCTACATTGCAACCCAGCTGGTGGAAAGGCTCGACCCCAGCCTACACCACCTCTACATCCACTTCTATTCTGCTCATTTCTTTAAAAATGGGAGCATTTTGGTGGGTGAACTCCACAACTACGGAACATTGCTCGTAAGTGGCATCAGCTTCTGCTCTGGAGCATCTCTGTTCTTTTGGAGTGCTGTTAAATTATGGCATTCAGATGTTTTTCCACTTTATTTACCTTCATTGTGAATTCATTCTGTCCATGAGCACTGACCATTAACACATATCAAGCTGTCCCTGTGTCCTTTGGGTTGCAGAACGCCGTAAACATTTACAAGCAGCTTCCTGAGAAGGTGATGCCTCAAGCCCTTGTGATCTACTTTACTGTGAAAATCCTTCATATGGTGGAGGAGCTCCACCGCTGCAAAATCATTCACGGGGACATCAAACCTGACAACTTCATCCTTGGGCAAAGGCAAGTGTTTCTCACCTGCGTGAGACACCGACGTGTCGCAATGTCGGAGCATTGACTTACGTGGCTGTTTCTTGGGGTTGGCTGAAGGTTCCTGGACAACGACACGTGTGACATAGATGGTCTCTCTCATGGCCTGACCCTCATTGACTTGGGCCAGAGCATTGACATGAAGCTCTTCCCTGAGGGAACGGCATTCACAGCCAGGTGCGAAACATCTGGATTTCAGTGCATCGAGATGCTGACGCAGAAACCGTGGAACTACCAGGTAAGGAGTTCCCCAGAATTTTGGAGCTTCCTGCCAAGATGAGTCTGGCAATATTAGACTTCGCTGCAGGAGTTGTACCTACAGCTTGTTGCTTTCCAAACACAGTCCCGAGCCCTCCTGCACAACTTGTCCCCACAGGGGGTTTTCAGCTCATTTCTAGTGGTCTTGGCACATTATTAATGTGAAACTGGTGTGTTCTGTGTTTAGACAGACTACTTTGGCATTGCAGCCACAGTTTACTGCATGATCTTTGGGACCTACATGCGAGTGAAGAACGAAGATGGGGTCTGGAAGCCTGAAGGAACCTTCAGGAGGTCAGTGGCAAAACCCTTCCCCAGACCTTTGCCTAGACAGATGTGTCATAAGCCCTGGGTTGGTTTTTTGTTCTGTCATGGCTTTCAGCCTCAAACTGTGGAGGTAACAACAGGGATGGATATTTTAACAGCTTGAATTTGGGGGTTTTGGTGCTTCTTTTGCAGACTTGTCAACGCTGAGGTGTGGAAGGAGTTCTTTGAGACCTTGCTGAACATCCCCAGCTGCCACAGCCTGCCCTCCCTCACAGCCCTGCGCCAGAGGCTGAAGGACTTATTTTGCAGGTCCTACAAAAAGGAAATCAAGTTCCTTCGGAGCAGACTTGCCGTGTTGCTCAGCCAAAACAAACGCTCACGAAAATAAAACTTTATTTTGCACAGTTATCAAGGATTTGGTGTTTTGTAGCTGGGAAATGTTTTTGTAATAACTCAGTTTTTAAATAAATGGTTTTGAGATTGACTTCAGCAAAGACAACTTGCATCTTTCTGTGTTTTTAGGGGAAACAATACACGAAAATGAGTTGTTAGTTGAGCTTGCCCACATTTGGGAGGTTTTGGGTTTAGGTTTCTCCTCCTCCACCTGTTGTTAGGAACTTCTAGGATGGAAGAAATGGAAGTCTGCAGGTCAGATTTAGGTTGCACAGGACTGAAGTCACCCTTGACAGCTTCACTTCTGACCTCCTGCAGCATCATCATTAGAGCTCAGGGGAAAACCAAGAGGAAGAGTGTCTCTTGTTTGCCTTTGCCGTGGCAGAATATTGGGAAAACACTCTGGGAAAGTGGCAGGAAAGCATTCCTTTAAAAGGAATGTTTGATCAGCACAACACCAGGGGGGAGGAGAGGGCATTAATCTCCTTTATGCATCTCCCCACAGGAGGGAGACAACGGCCTTTCCTAAATCTCCCTCTGCCTCTATTTCAGGGGTATCCTCCACCTGCAAAACCAAAGTGAGCTGAGCCAGTACAGCTTGGGATAGGGAGGAAGAGCTGGGATTCTGGGATCCGGCATGGAGGGATGTGTTAGTTATCACAGGGTTTGCTGTTCTGCAGCTGGGGCTCCTCTCCCTGCCCTTATGGCAAAACCTCTCGGATTCCCCTTGGAAGCAGCCTGCTCTGCTTCTTGCTAGGCTGGCTGTGGCATATGGAAAAGCCTTCAGCTTTGATCCGAGGCAGCTGGTTCCCAAGTCAGCTGGAGCAAGCTGCACAGGGAGGCGGATCAGCTGCAGAGACCTCGGAGCTGCTGCAAACATAAACATTCAATGCTGGGGTGGCTTTTTTGTTCCCTTGTTTCCCTAGTTTAATTTTTTTATGAGCTGAGCCAGAGCCAGCTGTTCTCAGGCCGGGCCAAAATCTCTTCCAGGCTCAAGTTTTTAGATCTATATTGCAAATTCTATATTTTTAGTTCCTCATGTCATAATGCAGAGGCTGCTCCAAAAAGTGCACAATGAGCACAACAGAGCTTTTACTCACATCTTTTCTCTTCATAAATGCTGTCATTTTCCATTAAATAGCCTTAAACTTTCCCCCCTGTACCAGCCAGCTTCTCCTGTCCCCCCTCACCATCATCGCATGGGAAGGACAGAGGTCAAACCCATCCCATGAGGGGCCAAGCAGCGTGAAAACAGACCCATGGAGAGCCGAGCTGGGGATTGGGGGTTGGAGGCTCCTACTTTCTACCTGACTTTAAACCAAGCTGCTAAAAAGCCCAGAGCAGAAGGCAAAGCCCTGGCTGGCCCCGGTGATATTTCCTCCGCGGCACACGCCGGATCCACACGGGTGAAGATCTCGAGGTATCCCCAGAGTTGCCCTTTAGAGATAACCCATCTTGGGGCCTCCACCACCCACACGGAGAGGAGAGATTTCCTGGCGCGTGGGTGGCTCTGCTGCTCTTTCTTCTGCAGAAAACCCAAGTTTGCTCATTTTTCGCCCTTTGCCACCAAGCCAGGGCCCCCACTGGGGTCTGGAGCTCTCTCCCAGCTCCTCCATACTTGCTGCTCATGACCCATCACTGGTTAGCCCTGGCCAAGACCTTTCTGCTGGCAGCATCTTCCCACAATTCTCAGCCAAATTGCTAAGTTATGGCCTTTAATGCTTGAAAAAAACACATGAAGTGTGTGGTTGTTAAAAGCTGCGGGCACCTCACTAATTAGTCAGACTCACGTTAATGAAGCAGGGGTCCTGGTTCCCATCTAGGTGAGGCATGAAGGTCACCCAAGGTGATGTCACCTATTCCATCAGGAACAACAAATGACTTCAAATACCTCTTATCTGGTACCAGATTCACTTGGTACAGCCCCCTGGAATGAGACAGCCCCCTGCTCTCATTCCAGAGGCCACTTGGGTCAGGACAGGACCGTTCTTCTGTCCCTTGGTCCACCACCGTGTCACCATCTTGCAGATGGGTGGAGAACAGTGGCATCCCACACAGAGGGTTTAGGTGCTTCTTTAACAAAAATATCCATCTATGCAACAAATGCCACTTACTTTTATCTATAGCCAACCTTTGCCATTTGCAGCAGCCCCTGGGGACACAAAACAAGCCAATGGGGGAACAAAGGCTTGATTCTGTGTTGTGTTTTTTTTTAATTCATTGCCCCACTGCTCACCTGGGATGGGGAGACCCAGGTTTGCTTCCTGCCTGACTCAGGGGCTGTAGAGCCACAGCGTGGCAAAAGCAGTGCCTGGGAACTCCCTCCGGGTGGGAGAGGGGCTGGGGGGAGAGTGGGAGGCTGGTTTGTCGCTTTTTGGTGCTGGTGATGTCACCCACAGGTGTCTGAGCCCACTCAGACAGCAGCTCAGGGCACATCCAACGGCTGCCATCCCCACATCTGTGCCCAGCTCTGTAACCCACGTGTTGTCACACTCCACTGAGCATCCCCGAGTCCCTCTGCTCTCCCTCCTGTCCCAGGCCAGCAATACCTCCTGCTCTCCCTTCTCCTCTGGCTCCTGGAGCCCCTCAGGGGGAGCTCCGGGTGCCTCTGCTGCTCCCCCTTCCCGTGGCTGCGAGCAGACGGCACCGCGCCTGGTAAAGGTCAGGCTCCAAGCCCGGCTCAGATAAAGCCTCGTGTTTGAGGTGTGTGGCTCAAACCTGATTTTATCTGCCAGCTCGGAGTGAAATAACATGTGTCACGATGGTTGGAGGAGAAGGAGGAGAACAAGGTGTCGGTTTTTTTCCGTTGCTGTGCTGTTTAGTTCAAAATGGGTTTGGTGGGCAGCTGCTGGGGGGGTGTGGGGGCAGCTGGAGGGGGGTTTTCCCTGTGACACTGGGGGTTTTCATGCCAGACACCATCTCCTTTCCTCCATCCTCCTCCCTACCCGCTTCCCGATGGCAGGGACAGCCTGCTCGGATTGGATTGGGCTCGATGACCTTGGAGGTGTTTTCCAACCTACACAGAGGGAGGGCTGAGTGGGGCATGCCATGGTGGGGACCGACAAGCTGTGGCCACACGGGATCCCCACCATCTTCCTTCTCCATCCCTCTCCTTTCTCCCTTCGCAATTCCACGTGGGAGACAGGACAGCCCCCTGCAAGAGGGATGCCGCTGGGTCCAAGGGGAGCTTTGCCAGCAGCGCCTGTCAGTGCTGCAGGAGCAGGGCTGGGATGTGCCTTCCCCCAAAGAGCATCCCAGGGAGCTGGGCAGTGGATGCTGCAGAGGCAGCGATGAGGGGCAGGTTTCAAGTCCCCCTCTCCCTCTCCGTGCCCGCAGACGGGCACAGTGCCAGGCTGTCGAAAATCCGTGACCTTTGGGATGTGGCTTCGATGCAAATACCTCCGAGATGCCTCACAGCAACAGGAACGAGGACACCGTCGAAACGGATTTGTTCCAGGAGTCTGAGGCTGTGATTCACGGGGGAAAAATGCGCTCAGAGAAAGAGGGGGTGATGTCGCTGGCTCTCCAAAAATCCCGAGGGCAGGATGAACCCTGCGAGAAGGACCGGCTCCGTTTGGGGGTTGAGAAGGACGGGCAGTTCCCCATCACCTTCTGCTCGCATGAGCCGCCCACACAGAAACCAAAACGAGCCAGGAGGAGAATATAGACGCAGCACCTGCCGGCTGGCCCCGCGTCCCGCAGCCCTGGTGCCTCCGGAGCGACCCCCTGGCTCTGCCTCGGGTGTCTCCCGGCTCCAAGGGAAGCGCCAGGGAAGCGGGGATGCTTGGGAAAGGAGGCGCAAGCCCAATTTCCAGCCCTGCTTCTCCCCCACTTTCCTGGTGTGGAAAGGTGACAAGTGTCACCAAACCGGCAGGAGGGACCCTCGAGCCTTTTCCTTCTGCTGCCCGTCCCTGCCTTCAAATTTTAACCTAAGAAGTTTTCCTAATGAATTTCCCAAATTATTTTTGTCCCCTCAAACATCCACAGACGTTTTTTCCTTTCCATCGTGTTGGAGTGGTGTGAAAGGTGTGGGAACAGAGGCGGTGTGGCAGTCAGATGCTCCAGCAGCGTGTACGACCATCCCGGATTCTCTTGGATGTGTTGGGGGAGTGCTGGGCGGGATGAGGGACCCGCGGCTGTCCCAGCATCTGCTCCATCAGCAGCGCTCAGCCCCTGCAGCGGCTGTGCCAGGTTCTTCCTCTCCAACGCTCCTTCCTCGCCGCGGTTTTTTCTCTCCGTGGTCCTTTCTCTCTCCATGGCCTTTCTTCCTCTCCACACCTGCAACAGATGTGTGTGTGTACAAGGCACGTGTACAGGGGTGTGTGTGGGTAATATGTGGGTGTCAGGAGTGCACACACAGTGCATGGTGTGTGCATAAGGTGTGTTCACACATGTAAGTGGGCGTGGGGTGAGGTGTGTGCACAAACTGGTGTGCAACAAGGGGTGCATGGGGTGTGCAAAATGTGCATGTACAGAGAGAGTGTGTACATAAGGGGTGAGCCTGTGGGACATGGGGGGTGTGTGCACAGTGCAAGGAACATGTGTGTGTGAGTGTAAGGTGTGTGAGTGCATGAGGGGTGTGCAAGGTGTGTGAGTGCACAGGACAAGGGGGGTATGGAAAGGTGTGTGCAGTGCCAAGGGGTTGTGACAATGAGTGGGTGCAAGAGAGGCGTGTAAAGGTGTGAGTGTACAGGGCAGAGGGGTGTGTATGCGGAGTAAAAGTGTGAGTACACAGGGCAGAGGGGTGTGTATGCGGAGTAAAAGTGTGAGTACACAGGGCAAGGAGAGTTGCAAGTGCATGAGCAGTGTGTAAAAGTGTGAGTGCACAGTGCCAGGGAGGCGTGTGAGGGTGTGAGTGCAGTAGGGGTGTGTGAGTATGAGTGCCCAGTGCAATGGCGTGTGTATATAAAGGTGGAAGTACACTGTGCAAGGGGGGGGGTGAGTGCTAGAGGGGTGTGTAAAAGTGTGAATACACAGTGCAGGAGGGATGTGTAAGGGTGTGAGTGCAGGAGGAGTGTGTAGAGGTGTGAGTGCATCGTGCAGGGTGGCAAAAGTAAAGGTGTGTGCACAGAGCATGTGTGTGTGTAAGGCTGCGAGTGCACGTCTGTGTGGACAAGTGTATAAGTGCACAAGGCAGGGTGTGAGTGTGTATGTATGTGTATAAGGCCGTGAACACATGAAGTGTGTGTGTGTGTGTGCAAGGCTGTGAGAGCATGGGGCAGAGCATGAGTGTGTATTTGTGTACATAAGGATGTGAACACATGAAGCGTGTGTTTGTAAGGCTGTGAGTGCATGTGTGCGTGTGTGTGTGCATAGGACTGTGAGAGCACAGGGCAGGGTGTGTGTAAGGCTGTGAGCGCACACGTGTGTGTATCAGGCTGCGAGAGCACAGTCGGGCTGTGTTCCCCGTGCTGCGCCGGGCTGTACAGCGGGCTCCGGGCGGTCCCCGCGGGCGGCACCGTGGCTGGGGCCGAGCCCGGGGCGGTGCTGTGGCTGGGGCCGGTCCCGGGGCGGTGCTGTGGCCGGGGCTGGGGCCGGTCCCGGGGCGGTGCTGTGGCTGGGGCCGGTCCGGGGCGGTGCCGAGGCCGGGGCTGGGGCCGAGCCC
>JAWWMP010000116.1:4601110-4611348 GCA_035047865.1 Dendrocincla tyrannina
CTTCCTTTCCCTTCCTTTCCCTTCCTTTCCCTTCCTTTCCCTTCCTTTCCCTTCCTTTCCCTTCCTTTCCCTTCCTCACCTGTCCTGGCGTTCCCTGGAATGATGGAAAAGGCGGGTTCTCGTAGGGGTGTGCAAAGGTACAGCTGCGCAGCCTAAGGAGAAATGTGGAGACATGTCAATACGCTGTGCAAGGGGGGGTGTAGGCACCTGAGGACTCCTTCCACCCCTCACCTGGCTGGGGTTTCCTTGTCTTCTGCTCCTCACCTGGCTTGGCTTTTCTCGGAATGATGGGAAACACAGGTTCTTGTAGGGGTGTGCAAAGGTGTGAGTACACAGTGCAAGGGGTGTTGTGTACAGGTGTGAGTGCAAGAGGAGGTGTAAGGTGTGAGTACACAGTGCAAGGGGGGGTTGTGAGCAGCAGGACCTCTCCCGCACTTACCTGCCTTGGCTTCCCTCAGCGCGATGGAAGCCGCAGGTTCTTTGGTTGTGAGACACACCTGCCACAGCACCTCTCACATGCCAGCCTCTGGATTTTGGGAGCCCGGCCATTCCGTGCTGGCCGTGGGCTGGATGCTGGCCTGGCACTCTGGGATTTGTGGAGCTGGCCGGGCCCGCCGAGCAAACAGTGCCGGGGAACTCCCGCGTGTCCAGCGCCGGGGCTTTTATTACTATGATGTTTATTCTTTTCCGGGCTGGGTCAGTCCCTGCCAGGGGAGGAGGGGACAGAGCTGAGGCCAGCTTCCTACTCCGGGCTGCTCTTCCAAGCTTGTTTTGCCAAGCAAGTGGCTTCTGGCTCGTGCGTCGCTCCTGGTTCTCTCTCCGCTCTCCGTGTTGGAGGTGATGGGGTCATGGAACCCAAAATCCCGCTGGGAAGCGGCGTGGAGGCAGGCGGGGGTGTGTGTTTACATGTGGCTTTGCCAGGTAAAGCCTCTGGGGCGGGGAAAACCTGCCCACGTGTCCAGCATTCCCCTCTCCTGATTAATTCCCTGTAGTTGGGAGAAAGCTTTTAACTTCCACCGGGTGAAACCAGGGCAAAGTGGAGGGATAACAAACACCGACTCCAAGCTTTCCGGGATCAAAACATCTTTTTTTGTTGGTGATGTTTTTGCTCCCTCCCGGCTCCGAGCTGTGGTTACGGCTGCGGAGGCCTCGCTGGAACGTGCCCTTAGGAAAGATTTTGGGACATTATTGCAGTAATTACAGCTTAATGCAAGTTTCACAACCTCGGGTTGGCACAGCCAGGCCAGGGTGCTCCTGGAGTTCCTCGCAGGCAGAGCCACGGGTTCAGGTTCTTTTTCCTGGGAAGAAATTAAAGTTTTTCCTGATTTTTTCCAAGTTTCTTGTCAGCTGTTTTAATGGAGCCTTTTGCTCTGTGGTTGTTGCCAGGGGCATCATCCTAAACAACTATAAGCAAATGGAAAATTCTTGGCTGTGTTTAACTGGGACCCTTGGATATTCCCAAACATGATAAAACTGGGTACATGGAGCTGCGGATCTCTTTTATCCCTATCTGGGACTACAGCTCTCAGGCTGTGGCTTCCCATAGAAGTCCTAAGAAGTATCCCTGGCTTTGCCCTGCATGCCTGTTCCTCAATCCCTTTGCCTTGGCAGTGTCCCGCTGGATGTGTGCTGTTAAGTTTTCCGCATGGAAGTGGGTCAGTCCCTCGGGAAGGAAGCAAAGGGTATATTGTTGTTTTGCTTTTATGCACTGATTGTATCTGTGGTGAGCAGAGGCTGCGAGGTGGAGAGTTTCTCTCGGAAGCACAAGCAAGTGGCCTTTAATAATAATAATTATAATAATAATAAACAGGCGCTTCCTGTGAGCAGGAGCAACGGATACTCCCGGGATACAACACAGCTTTGGGGAATTGCTCCAAGGCTGCTCCAGCACAGCAAGCTCGTGCTCTGCCCCAAAACTCCTTCTAAATCTCATCAGACCTTTCCCAAAGGTTTTGGTGTGGGCAAAAATAGGTGGAGGCAGCCCTTGGGAATGCCTTGGGTTGTATGAGGAAGAGTCGTTGGCATGGAGGTGGTGGGCCCCTCCAAAGCCTTTTTTTTGGGACATGAGGCAAAAGCAGTGAGGGGATGTTCTGGGATGGGGGGAAGGAAGGGTTGTGTTGTTGGCTTGGCATGTCCAGGAAGATGCTTTTGGGGATGGGTGGGAGGGGAGCAGGGATGAGTTTATCTGGTTGTGCCAGGGGAGATATGAGGGAAGAGGATGATCCTGCTTTTTGGGGAAGAGGTTGGGAGGGTTGGTGGGTGCCCTGCTGGGAGCGTAAATCACCCAAGACAAGAAACTCACCCTTTGGAGAGGGGTTGGGAGACTCTTTGCCTGATGTTTTTGTGCCTTGGGCTCTTGGTGGGAGAGGATCATGTCCTTCCGTTGGGTTTTCCGTCTGCGTGGGTTTTGGGAATGTGTTTGGAGCAAGTGGTCTGTAAAGGGGTTTTCCCAGTGCTGCTTTGATCCTGGAGTATGTTCCCATGGGGAGAGAAGCATCACGAACCTCTGGTTGTCCGCTCAGGAGATCCTCCATGTGGAAATCAGTGCATTTGAGGGGAAAACCTTGAGCTGGGAAGCCGGTGGTGGTGTCCAAAGGAGCTGCTGCCATTTCTTTCAGGGAGCTTTTCTGCGGGGGGGTCGGAAAACTGAGCCCAGGAGCCGAAGGTGCAGTTTGGGGTTGGCTTTTTTCCCTTGTGAGCCGGGACTGCAGCATTGCCGTGCCGGAGCATCCCCTGGGCTGGGTGGGATGTGACACCCTGGGGTGCTGGTGGTGGCCCCTGGGTTTGTGCCCGTGCCCACGCCAGCCGTGCCGCCCTCGGTGGCGGGGCTGGCTCACGGTATGACTGTGCCCCCCGCCCCCGAAAGAACCTCTGACTGGTTTGGGGACCAGTTATGACTGGACCCTTTTGACGCAGCGCCACAGAAAGTCCTTTCTGAAAACCTCAGCCCGATTTCGCTCTCAGCCACTAACCCTGGGCTTCGGCTCTCGGGCGGATGAGCCCGTGGGCGCGATGCTGGGGCGGGGGAAGGATGGGGAAGGGGCAGAGGATGGAGAAGGAGCAGAACCTCTCCCCTGCCTGCTTTTCCCAATATCCTCGTGTCTCCTCGCATCTCTTTTGCCCCGCTCCCGCTGTGTTTTTGTTCCCCTCCCCGGGCCAGGCAGCCCGGGGCCGGCTCTGGTGACGGTGGTGGGATTTGGGATGGTCGCTCCGCCCCGGCCGGGATCCTGCTTGGCTTCCCGGGAGAGGCAGGCTTGGAATATCGCGGGGCAAGCGCTGTCCCCGGGCGCTCCTCCTGCGCTCCTCCTGCGCTACTACAGCGTGAAAACAAAACACAGCCCCAAGCCAAGCGGCGCTGCCTTGGCTCCCAAACACATTTTCCAGTCAGGTCGGAGCCAGGCTTTTATTTAATTTTTTTTTTTTTTTTTTTACTGCCCCGCTAATCCTTTGAATATTTGGAGATTGGAAGCCGTTCCCAGTTCCCTTGTGATTCCTCTGAAGCTGTCGTGCCAAAACGCTGTTTTGTTTTGTGCAGTGGGTTAGTTTTGTTTTTATTGTATCTTTTTTTCTTTTTTTTCTTTTCCTTAAGGCTGCTGTTCCTGCCGGGATCCTGCACTTGGGTTTGCAGGAGGTGGGACAGGCGGTGCCGGTCCCATGCGTGGTCCTGCCTCCTTCTTTCCCTGGCTATTTGAGGGATTTATGATGTCTTTAATAACTCCTTGAGATGGAGACTGAAATAATTACGTATCACCGAGTATAATTAATAGATTAACTCTTTTCTTTCCTCTTAGAAGCCAGCACTTGGTTTTGCTGGGAGTGTGGTTTCTCCACACAAATGGAGTTGTGGCTTTCTCCTCCTTATGGCAAACCCTTTGCCTTTCCTTTTTGGGCACTTCAGGATGATTTGGGGCAGAAATATGAGAACTGGGTGAAACTATCCAGGCAGAGGTTTTTTAAGGTTAGGGAAGGAGTTGTTGCTGTGCCTGCAAGGAAAGAAAATTATTGAGGAAGAGGAGGTCTGGTGAGGGAAGGGAACTGGAGATTAGCATCCTGCATTTTCTCCCTATATAAGAGGGGACCAAAGCCTGGAGATGCTCCCAAGGGAAGACTATAATAATAATGAATAGAATAAATAAATAAAGACCTTATAATAGTAATAATGATAATAATAATAAAAATAATAAGGAATAAAAGCCTGGCTTATGACGGCAAGTCCCATTTGTGCTGCCAAACATCTGGAACACCAGGATTTAGAATTAAAATACAGTAATAATGAAAAGTAGTAATACAATGGCAAGAGCGGGTGGGCTGCTGTGAAGTTCCATAGAGCATTTGCTGGTGATGTTGCTCCTCCCTTCCCGACGCTCCTGTTTTTCCCGTGCAGCCTCCCGGTGGCACTCGGTGGCAGAAGATGTGCAGCCCGAGATCTGGATCGCCCAGGAGCTGCGGCGCATCGGGGACGAGTTCAATGCCTCCTATTGTCCACGAAGGGTAACTTTCCCCTCTCTACTTTCCATTTCTTTGCACGTTTCTCTGAAAGGGAAAAGCTTAATCATCTCTGGAAAGTGCTGCGGTGAGCGCTGGGTGCACTCAGATGGAGAAAGGGCTGCGCGGGTGGTGCTGTCAGCCTGGACGGGGCCACTCGGCGGCTGCGGCTGCAGCAGCGTCAGATCAATCAAAAACCACCTTCACATCGGGGCTGGAGGCCCTGGGGGGACAAGCCTGGGGCAGCTTTGTGGGGCCGCTGTTGCTGGGTTGGGTCTGGGCCTGATGGTAACAAGGAAGAGACTTGTAAGAGTTAGACAGGGAAAGTTCGGGGGTGTTGGAGTATTTTTGGGGTGTTTTGGGGGTACAGTTGGGCCTTGACCTGATGGTAATGAGAAAGAGACTTGTAAGAGTTAGACAGGGAAAGTTCGGGGGTGTTGGAGTATTTTTGGGGTGTTTTGGGGGTACAGTTGGGCCTTGACCTGATGGTAATGAGAAAGAGACTTGTAAGAGTTAGACAGGGAAAGTTTGGGGGTGTTGAGGTTGTCTTGGGGTAGCATTGGGAGGAGCTGCTCTGGACACAGTGCCTGGCACTGTTGCCTTTAGGGAAGCATTCAGGGAGTGAATGCACTGGGAGTCTAATCCCAGCTCCCAAATCCCTGCTGCTGAGTGTGGAAGCTGCAAAGAGGAAACTTGGGCCAATAACTTATTTTTCTTGCAAAGACTGTTTTGAAACACGGGTATTTATAAGATGATAAACTTGCTCACCTTTGAGTGTTGCAACAAAAATCGATGCACTAATGCCAGAAAAAAGCACAAACCCAGCCCCAAACCAGCCCAGCCTGGGGGGTGAAGCAACAGGAGTTTGCAGAAGAGCCTGGGCTGCTGCATGTCCATGCTTGTGGTTCCTGGTCCATGGATTCGTGGGAAGGGGAGCCAGGAGCATGCTGGGGAGCAGTGTTGGTGACGGAATGCCGGCTGCCTGGATCCTTATCCATCCTCCCCATCTCCTGAGTCACTCCTGCAGCGTTTCCTCACCGTTCCCAGGGTCTGGAGGGTTGGCTTTCCCCCAACATGGGGGCCCAGCTGCCATGATCCACCTTTCTGCATCATCTCCCTCCGCTCCATTCTCTTTCCAAATGCTCTGGCTTTCCAGACCTGCAACAAATGGTGACAAGCTCCATTTTATCCCAAATCCAGAATGTGCATCTTCCAACCTCCCCATCCAGGCTGATCCCTGGAGAAGCTCCTTTTTGGGTTGAAAGGACATCTTTCCAAGGAAAGGGAGGGACCAGGCTGTTGAGAAAGCTGGAGGCACCTTGTAGCAGTCAGCTGATTCAGAAGAGCTGGTGGAAATGCCATGCTGTTTCATGGAATATCCTGAGCTGGAAGGGACCCACAAGGATCCCAGAGTCCAGCTCCTGGCACTGCACAGACACCCTGACCCTGAGAGCATCGTCCAAATGCTCCTTGAGCTCTGGCAGCCTTGGGGCAGTGACTGCTTTTCTGGGGAGCCTGTTCAGTGCCCCACCACCCTCATCCCTTTTCCCATCTCCTCCCAGAGTGGTGCCTTAAAATTGGCAAACCTTGGAGCATCTTGTGTGAATGGGTTCGTGAGGAGCAGGAATGTCCTCTGTGTGTTACCCCATGGGGACTGGCTCCCTCACTGCTAGAAATCTGCTCCAGACACATCCCAAGGTTCCAACCCACTGGCCCGGGGGAAGAAGCGGAACGCTGGGGACACGTCCTACTTGCTCGATGACACGAGCAGGGAGTGTCAGGTGTGACCCTGCAAACACTCTGTGCCTGCCTCAGTTAGCATCTGCCCAGCTCTCCCTCATTGCTCCCAGAACTGGGGAGCTTTCAGAGCATTTCAGAACATCGGTCTGTGGAATTATCATCCCCGAGGCGCGTGGCAGTTGCAATGTAGGAAGGTGTCTCTTCCTCCTGGAAGCATTCCAGCTGCTCCAGGGCCCTGGGGCAGGAGGGGAAGGTGGGAACGGCTCGTGCCCGCCAGCCCTGCCTGGCTGGGCTCTGCCCTTTAAGCCTGAGGTTAGAAATGGGGAACTAAGAGCCCTGCCAGAGCGGCACTGGCTGAGCAGGTCGGAGCTGTTGGACGGGTCGGGGCCACACGGTCCCCGTCATGTTCCTGTCACGTTCCCTATCTGTGCGTCACCCCCGGGACTGCTGCGGGCAGGACAGCGGGAAATGGGGCAGCTCCACACCCAGCCCGTTGGTGCCTCACAAGGCTTTCGGCCCAGTGGCCACCAGATCCTCCCTCCACAGACATCAGCTTCACACTGAGACGTTTGCTGGCAGAGGGTGGAAAATGAAGGGATCACGGAATCATTCAGGTTGGAAGAGACCTCTGAGATCGGGTCCACCTTATGCCTGATCCCCACCTTGTCACCCAGCCCAGAGCACCGAGTGCCATGTGCAGTTGTTCCTTGGACACCTCCAGGGATGGGGACTCCGCCACCACCCTGGGCAGCCCCTTCCCATGTTTAATGACCCTCTCCATGAAGAAATGCCTCCTGATGCCCACCCTCAATGTTGTTTCAACTCCCTAATTATTTTTATACCTTCTTATTCAACAAAAACTAATTTTGGCATTTCCCGTCCATCCTTTAAGCCCTGAGGGGATTTTTATTTGCTTTTCCCTCCTTCTCTGCTGTGTTGGAGGTCAGGAAGCATGGTGAGCTTAGCATTGGGCTGGTGGGGGAAGACCTGAGCCTGCTGTTCTCCCTGCTGAGGAGGGGGTTTATTTTATTTTAGTTTGAATATTTTCCCCCCACCCCGTGGTTTTAAACCCCCTGACTGTCCTTTGGGATGTTTCAAACCCCCTGGCAGTGTCACGTGCCTCCTGTGCCCATGTTCAGGTGACATCCTTGTTGAAAGGTGCAGTGGTGGTGCCACTCAATCCCAAAACCCACGTTTGTGGCCAGTGTAGTTGGGAGAGAGTAACTTTGACCCTTTTGTCAAAAGTAGAAGGGTTAAAACATGAAAGGTCACTGGGTTTATCCTCATTCTTCATTCAACATTTGATTTTGTGCCTCTGGGATATCTTCCAGGTGTTTTTGACACGGGGCCTTTGTGCTGGAAATGAAACTCACGGGTTTGTTTGGGTTTTCTTCTCTTTTTCTTCCCCCCCCCCCCCTTCTCTGTTTCAGGGTTTCTTGGATCACCAGGTGGGAAACCCCCAGGTCGTTATCCTGCGCCTGCTGCGTTACATCATCCGCCTCATCTGGAGGCTGCAGTGAGGGCCTGGCACGTCCAGAGGCTCCAGGACTTCTTTCCTCACTGGGAAAGCCCGGGAAAGACGGACAGATGGATAGACAGACGGACAGACTCACCCCCTGCCTCTCCCCCAGGCCACGTGGCAGGATGAGGGTGTTCGTCCCACACTGACCTGCCGGGCTCCGGTGCAGCGTTTTGTCCCAGAGTGGTGTTTACTTGGTGTTTCAACTTTTATTATTTTTTTTTAATCATTTTTTCCAAAAGAGTCTCAGCGAAAATATGGAATAATTTGTTATCATCGTTCCTGGAATCCTGTGGGCTCATCTGGGAAACCTGAGCCAGCTGATGGGCAAGAGACTCAGATTCCTCCCCTCTCCCTTTGCCTGTGGTGCATTTGCCCACCACAAAGGCTAGAAGAAGGGCAGAGGGCTTTAAATCAGCACTTCTTTTACCTGTAAATACCTAATGCTACCCCAAATCCAACTTCATTTGCATCATGCAAATCGCCTATTTCCTGCTGACTGAATTTTTTTTGGTAGTTTTTTTATATCTCGTATTTTTTTTATACACTCTGAATTCAAGACTTCGCTGTCGAACTCCAGGGTCCAAACCATCACAACCAACCAACCAAACACAAACCCTGATCCACCAGGTTGCCTTTTTTAAAAGAGAGTCTTTCTATGAAATGTGCGCGAACGCTTCTGTAGTGTGAAATACAATACATGGGATGGGGGAGACTGAGGAATTCAGCAATAAAACAGCCCGGAGGCAGGAGGAACAGCTCCTGGGACGCCACAGCAGCGGCGGTGGGACCTGTTGTCAAACCAGGAGGGTTTCCAAGGTGCTGGACTGTGTTCCTGGGATCCTCTCTGTGTTTGGACAGAGGAATGAGCAGGTGCCGTGAAGCCCCTGGATGCAGCTGGAAGGAAGCAGCCTGGCGAGGATCCACTCAAGGAATTGCTGTGGGGGTCCGTCGCCACTGACTGCCCCAGCTCCTCCCTGAGAACCTGCCCAGGGAATGTCCCGTCCCACCTGGAGACCCCATGACGTGGAGGAGCCCCAAGGGCTTGGTGGCAGACACAGGTGTGCCCGTTGTCTCTGGTTCATGTGGGGTGTTTCTGGGGGAGCAGCTGCTCTGGCCATCCCATATCTATGCACAAACACCCACCTCATGCCCCTTCCCTCTGGCTGGTGCAGGTGGTCCCATCCCCACATCCCAATGCCATGCGGTTATCTCTGCTTTCCCTGGTTTCACCAGCGCCATAGGAAAAAAACAAAAAAAGAAGGAAAACCCCACCCCAAGCCCCCCCGGAGTGGTTCTTCCCACAGGGAGAAGCTGCTGAGTGCCATGGAAGATGGTTAGTGTTAATGATGGACAAAGTGCAGTGGGACCTCTCTGCCCTGGCTGTGCCGGGGGTGTTGGAGCGGGGCCTCCTGCTGTGCTCCTGGAGGATCACGGAGCAGGTTTTAACATGGATTGCCAATTTGATTCCCTTTTTTTCTCTTGGATGTGCACGGTGGGCATCGGTTGCAGGAGCAGGGAATGCTTTGAGAAGGGTTTTTTGGAGAGGGAGTGGGGGCAACCTTTGCACTGGTGGAGAGCAAGGGGTTCAATAACTGGTGAGCTCAGCCAGGGCAGGTCCTGCTCCTCATCCCCTGGGATTTGGCTCTGGCTTTGGCTCAGGGTTTCCCGTGGGAACCTCCATGGAATTCCATGGCTGTTAAAATCAAACAGGTAAAATTCAGAAGCAGGGGGGGAACCAAGTGAGATTTTTCTCCCAGTTTAGTTCCATCATTGCTGGTGGATGAAATGGTGCTTTGTGGTCTCCCAGCCTTACATAATCCTGGCACCGCCCCGCCCGGAATGTGTCCCTTGGAATACACCAAAGAATCACCGAGCACTTTACCCCCTCCTCCCATGGAGACAAAATCTAAGTTCATTTTAAGGACAAAAAGTTCCAAGTATTGGCAAAGTCTTCCGGGGACTTCTCCACAGGAGGAATTCCCAGCCAAAAGGCAGAGGAAAATTACCCCCTAAAAAGCAGGTTTAGGGGGAAAACCCTCCAGCAAAGCCTTCAACCAGGAGAATGATGTTCTAAAATAGGGATTATGCCCATTGAGCCATGTTGGCTCTGGGCTGTTTGAAGCATAACCTGTGCTCTGTGTTGCACCAAAAGGATGTGATGAAGGGTTTTCCTTGGATGTGGGGAAACCAGATTTATTCCCGGGCGCTCTCCCGCGCCGCAGTCCCGCTTCTCCTCTTTTCCCCCACTGTAAATACACAAATATTTATTAGATTAGGGCACCATATTTTCATCATCTGAGCCAAATATCTGTGTGCAATGTACTCCCTTCTCCTTTCTCTCCTGTAAGTTTTGTACAGCTTATAAATACATTAAAAAAAATTATTAAAAAAAAATACTGGTTTTTCCTAAACTTTTTTAGAGTCGAACTTGCTAAATACTGTAGGGCCTTTTTTTTTTTTTTTCATTTCCTGTGTCAGTCATGCACCCTCC
>JAWWMP010000116.1:4620370-4636489 GCA_035047865.1 Dendrocincla tyrannina
TCCCAAACCCCCAGTTTCCAGACGAGGAGCTGCTCTGGTGACACTCGGGGTGCCGGTGGTACCGCAGCCTCCCCCGGCACCGGGGCACAGACCTGACCCCCAGGGATGGGCACCCCAAGCAGCTCATCCCGAAGCCATTCCGGCCATGCCACGGAGCCCTGCCCATCCCGAAGCCATGCAGTGCCACCCATCCCACGGGGACACTCACCCGATCTGTGGCTCCTTCCCCGGAGAGGCGCCTGTGACGGGAGAGGAAACGCCAGGCCCGGGTATGTCTCCATGGGAAAAACTGACTGCACAAATGTCACTCTTTTCCCACCATTAAGTGGTGTCTGAAATAAGTAGGAGGGGGAAAAGACCCCCCCTTCCAGTTGTAATCCCAGGAGGATGGCCGTGCTCCTGCTGACTCACTCTGTTGGCTTTCCTGGGGAAAAAATAGGAAAAATAGACTGTTTTTACTTTATGCTGCCTAAAAATCCTCTTCTGCTTCTTGTGTTCCAGTGCTGGGCCAGGGAATCACCTGTGGAGGGACCAGGGAATCGCCTAAAGGAGGAAGCTGCACCTGGAACTCCAGAGACGGGAGCAGAGCAGGATGTTCCATCCCTTTGACCTCAGGTTTGTCCAGGGTGGGAATCATCCAGGGCTTTGTGCCACCTCATACCCCAGTGGGATGCTCCACTACAGGGATTCATCCCTTTGCTTCCTACACTTCCCATTCTACATGCGTTTAATAGTGAGGGCGTAGGATCAGCTTCCCTGGGAAAAGCCCAGGCCCAACCTGCACAGTTCCTGCTGGAATGTCATTAATGCTTCAGTATTAATGGGGGGAGTGTTGGGATGACAGTGGGAAGCTCAGCTCCAGCATCCTTCCCCAGGCTGTGGGAGTGATCCAGGCTGGGTGAGGCACAGCAGGGTGGATAAAAAAAATCCATCAGCCAGGAAAGTTGTAGGAATTCCACTGATTTAAGAGTCCTACTTTATCGGGTACCGGCATTCCCTCAGCTCAGAGCGCCCAGCCTCCCAGAGTAAACCCCATGCAGATCAGATTCCAAAGCCACCCATGGATCCCCCGCAGTGGGATCCCTCCATGGATCTCGGAGCACGGCAAATCCATCCCGTATCCTACCTGGCCTCTCCTCGCCTCAGCTCTCAGCCCAGGATGTGCAAGGGGTTTATATGGCCCCGTCCTGCCCCGCTGGGGTGCAAGGAAGGAGATTTTCCCATGGCTGATGGGCTCTCCCACTTTCCCCGGGTTACACCCACTGGGAAGGGATCAGGGAGTTTTTCTCATCAGAAAGAGCCTTTGCTGGGAAAGGTCTTGTTTCCCAGAGCTTGGAGCCAAATCCATGGGGACACCAGGGGCAGAGAGGGCTGGGAGGGGGCAGGAGGCTCTGCTGAGTGATCCTCCACTCTCCTCTCTTTCATCCAGCTCTCGGACACCTGGATGCAATTCCAGCCTGACCACTGGGAAGCCCCGTTTTTTACCCCCATCCCCATCCAAAAGAAGCTGTGACATCCATTTAAGCCCCGTGGGAAAGGCCCTGGCTGCATGTGGGTGATGGAAACCATTCCCATTCCCCCGGGAACGGCTCCAGCAAGCTCGTCCAAGATGTTCACCTCACTCTAAGCCCTTTCCCTCCCAGCTAAGGGACCCCTTCCCTCTCTCCCACTGCAGCAGGGGGTGGTTACCCTGCTCGTGTCCCCGCTCTGGGTTTTTCCCTCTCAATTCCCGCTTTGCGTGACTCTGGAGGAGCAGGGCTCTGCTGTATTTTGGGAAAACAATGTGCCCCACACGTGGCTTATGGGAAGGTCCGTGCTCCCGGCTTCAGCTGGAGTTCAGAGATGACTCAGTCCGCACGAGCAGCCCCGGGAAGGGGGGGCCGGGAGCGGGTGACACGGGGAACTTGGATTTATGACACCGGAGCGACGGCTCGGATCCGGAGCAGTTTGGCATGGGGTGCTCCATGGCCGTGCCTGGGTCCAGCTGAGCATTCCAACCTCAATCCCTCAACCTGATGGCTTTAACCCTTCCCACTCCAGACGGGGGCTGTGCCCCAGCGGGGTCAGTGACAACGCGCAGCGCTGGGACAGCCCCGGCCGTGCCCGAGGGAGCTGCCCTGGGATGGATGACAGATGGTCTTGTTCAGCTGAGAGCCAGGGAACACCTCCCTAAACCATCCCCTCTATGTCCTCACCCATGGCTTGCATACATTTCCCATCCAAGACACCCATCCTTGGCTGGGATTTGAAGGATCACAAGCCTCCAAATGAGCCGAGCTGGCGCAGAACTCCGGAGGTGTTGGAGCCTGACACTGGCTACAGTGGCACCTAAGGTTTGGATATTCCTCCAAAATCAAGGGGATGGATGTTCCTGTTTGCCTGGTTCTTCCCAGGGACATCCCTGGAGTTCATCCCGCAGAACACAAGTTGATGGGAAATGTCCTACCTGGATGGACACTGGAAGAAATCACCCCCTGAGCATCTCATGGGGAAGAGGAGGAGGGATGTCACACCGTGGTGGGGAAACAGTAAACCTGCTCTCTTCCCATCTCTTTTCCCCCAAAACTTGTGACAAAACTGTAAAACATGCTGTCAGTCATCAACATTTCCCTGGAAAATGCCAGTTTGCTGCCCCAGCTTCCAAACCAAGCTCTCCAGAAACACCCGGGGCTCTCCAGCATGTGGCTGCGAGATCTAGGGAATACCAGAGTCGCTGTCAAAAATCCAATTTTCCTTTTTTTTCCCCCTAAAAACAAATTAACAAGCCTCGAAGGGGTGGAAGCTGTTCCAGCTGGACTCAGGGTAAGCATCAGCTGTTGGATTTTTCCCAGCGGGATTTTGCTGCTGGGGATGCAGGTCCCACGGGATTGCGTTCCACCCCACTGCCTGCATCTCTCGTGGGGCTTAGTTGCAGGAATGCAACCCCAGCAGCCCAATCGTGGCCGGCAGGGGCCGGGATGCCGCGGGATGACCGGGAGGGATGCCGCGGGATAGCCGGGATGCTGCGGATTTGCCGGGCATGCCGGCACCTGCCTTCCCGCAGCGCGAAAAAACAAGTTGCTAAGTCACAGCAAAACCATGAAAGCAAAACCACAGAGCCCCAAAGCTCCTCTGAGTCACTCCCCGGCCGCCGCCACGGCCCCACAGCCTCCAAAAATCGCCGCCACCT
This sequence comes from Dendrocincla tyrannina, assembly GCA_035047865.1. Classification (NCBI taxonomy): domain Eukaryota; kingdom Metazoa; phylum Chordata; class Aves; order Passeriformes; family Dendrocolaptidae; genus Dendrocincla; species Dendrocincla tyrannina. The sequence goes on from JAWWMP010000116.1 coordinate 4,623,540, forward strand.
GCAGCCGGCCCGGGGCTCGGGATGGCACGGACCGGGACCGGGCTGCTCCAGGGATGCTGGGAGCGTTTTCCAGCAGGGAAAGGCGCTCCGGGTGTGCACAGGCAGGGATAGAGGAGCTGAGGGCACACCAAACCCGACCTGCCCGCTCCCACTCACCGGCACCCCCAGCACCTTCTTCCCCTCTTTCCTCTGCTCTCACCTGGATTTTTTTTTTATTGTTGTTAACGAGTTGTGACAAAAAGACTCGTTTGAGAGGTGGATGGAGCTGAAAGGCGGCCAGAAAGCGCTCCCGGGATTAGTCACCGGCGGCAGCGCCCATGTTGACATGAGTCACGGAGCGCTGGCCGCGACGATTCAAACCCCGAATTTTCGGCTTCTCGGCTTCGGGCTTGTCCCCGGCAGACCTTTCGGTAACTTGTCACAGGTTCTGAGCAGGGCCGGCAGCTGCTTCCCGAAACGCCGGGGCCGTGGAGCAGCCGGGAGGGCAGGATGAGCCCTCAGGAGCCGAGGCGGGAAGAAGGAGCGGGGAGATGGATGGGGGGTGATGGATGAGGGTGCGATGGATGAGGGGGCGGTGGATGAGGGGGCGGTGGATGAGACGGCGATGGATGAAGGGCAGTGGATGAGGGGGCGGTGGATGAGGGTGCGATGGATGAGGGGCAGTGGATGAGGGGGCGGTGGATGAGGGTGCGATGGATGAAGGGCAGTGGATGAGGGGGCGGTGGATGTGGGGCCGTGGATGAGGGGGCGGTGGATGTGGGGCCGTGGATGAGGGGGCCGTGGATGCCTGGGATGCAGCCGGGGGACAGCGGGGCCGGGCCGGTGCCATCGGGCCCGTGGCGATGCCGACAGAGGTCACTGTTGCCGAGAATTTGGGCGTCCCAGCCAAAAAAAAAGGAACTCGGGGTGAGGGGGGGAAGGCGGCGATGGGGCCCGAGTGGGAACAGGAGCGGAGTCCCACAGGAGCGGGGATCTATTGGAAAATTCGGGGGGGGGGGGCAGAGATCCTACATCCATCCATGGGGCGGGCTGGAGAAGCCGTGCTCCCCCTCACAGCCACGACGGGACGGCCAAGGCGCGGAGCAGCTGAGATTAAAGGGCAAAAATAACGCGGAGGAAGGGAAAGGAAAGGGCCGGGAATGTGGCCGGGATGTCCCCGGGGCCGAAAGCTGAGGAGAGCAGGAAAAGGGGGCGGCCCGGGGATGTTCGACTCCTCACGGAGCCACTCGGCTCCAGGATAGCCGGGGAAACACGAGCAGCCCTTATGGGATATATTGGGGGATGCATCCGCATCCCATGGGAAACCCTGGCGGGTCGCGGGCGGAGAGACAGGCGGAGAACTCGCTGCTGCTTTTTCCAGCCCGAAACCCGGGGGAGAGCACGGAAACAGCTCTGGGGTGCAGCCCAGAAATGCCCCCCCAAAGGTGACTAAGCACTCTGGGGACCAGGCGTGACAACAGCGGATCCCGGGCTCAGTCCCTGCCTGTGCCGCTCCCGCCGGGAGTTAGTTATCTTGGAATCCCGGAATGGTTTGGGTTGGGAGTTTAAAGCTCATCCCATCCCACCCCTGCCACGGACAGGGAGAACTTCCACTCGCCCAGTATGCTCCAAGCGCCGTCCAGCCTGGCCTGGAACGCTTCCAGGGATGAGGAATCCGAATTCAAGGGACCCAGTTTGGGAGAAGGAACCTCCACATCCCATCTGCCCATCCCCTTGCCAGAGTTGAGCTCTCCTTCCATGAGGCTCCCAGGGCATCCCTCAATCCCTCTCAGCATCCCAGTGCACGCAGAGCCCCCGAGCAGAGCCGGGGGCAGCTCCTGCTCCGGGAGTGCTGCGGGACAAGCAAACCCCCAAAACCCACCCGGCAGCCGATGCAAAATCCCCAAAATCCCCCCTGTCCCGAGCAGGACGCAGCAGCACACGGGGCGCAAGGAACAGCATTCCAGGGTTATGTTTCGCAATTCCCGGCAGCAGGCAAAGGAACCGGCGGTGCAAACGTCTGGCAAAGGAAATATCCCCTTACCCTGCGAGCCCGGGACCCCTGGGAAGCCCCCCGGGATGGTAGGACACGGGGAGCTCCGTGTAGAGCCGGGATGCAGAGCCTCTGGAAGCGGAGCCTCTGGAAGCGGAGCGGCTGGAAGCGCAGCCCTGGCATTTCGTAACGGGCGCCGAAACTGCGCCGAGCCCTGCCCCGATCATTGGTCCAGGTCACGGCAGCCGCTGCTTTCAAATTCTGCTCGAGCTTCAAAAGGAAACAGGAAGCCCCGAAGCTCCTCACCAGAGGCTCGCGAGGCGCCCACGCCTTCGGCTCCCACGCCCCGCAGCTCGGGAATGGCGTGTTCCCGGCCCCCGGGAGCATCCCGACCCCCAGCTCCCTGCAGGGATTTGTTAAGGCTGCTTTACTTCATCTTACTCATCCTCCTCCATCTTAGTCATCTTGTTTGTGGTCAAGTGCATTTTCGTCCCCCAGGAGAATCCTGTCCCAAGTGCCTCGAACGTGGGATAAACCCCATGGATCCATTGGGAGAGCCAGGGGCTTTAGGACACCTGCAGGTTTCCCAGCTTTTCACCCCAAATCCAGCATTTGCGTTTTCTGCTTTTTTTTCCAGCTGAGATAAACCTGAGAGACTCATCTAGGGTTGGGGAAGGGGCTTGAGGAGGCAAAAAACCATTTGTCCTTGGAAAAGTCGGGGAGAATCCTCTTCCCCATCCCTGGAAGTGTTGGATGGGGCTTGGAGCAATCTGGTCCGGTGGGAGGTGACTCTGTCCGTGGCAGGGGGTTGGAACTGGATCAAGCAGTCTGGGATTCCATGAAAGCCCAGTTTCATTCCTTGTGGGAAGTGAGCACTTCATGCTTCCCATTTCCTCAGTTTAGAAGGAAGAAAACAACTTCCCCAAGCTGCACCCACTTCCCAGGGGAAGGAACATCCAGGATCACACTGTGAGACCTCACAGCTTCTGTGATTTTCCATCTGGTCATGAGTTTACTGAACTCACATTTGGAGGTGTATTAAATGAAATTAATTTAATTGTATTAAATTAGAGCAACTTCTGAGCAGCTTAAATAAAACAGGATGAGGGCTGGAATTCGTCACTGGTTCAGCTTCCTTCAGGATTCCTCAAGCTGGAAAAGCTCAGTTAATACACATTAAACATGTTCTTTTAATAATCAGGTGGTTTGTATCATTCTTCTACTTCTGCTCTCGTTTTAATCACTCCTGGTTGTCTTCCTCTGTCCACCTGCAAAATCCCTTGGCTTTCCTCCTCGAGGGTTTGGGATAAAACAAGGAGAGAGCGGCACAGATCCCACAAAATATGATTCAATTTGAAACCAGAATAAGCAGGATCCCACCCCTTGGCTCTGGCTGAAGAATCACCCAACCTCTGGCTGCTTTTTTTGGAGGAATTCCTCCTCTTTGATGACAAATGAAGCACCTGAACCAGCACAGGACCAACCCTGCTCCAAGTTCAGTGCTCCAGGGAAAGCAAGTTCGGCACCTTCCAAGCTGCCTCCACCCTCCAGGACCTCGTGGAAGTGGATTAAGAGACATCAAAAGCAATGGGGTTATAAAAACAAGGAAAAGGCACAGCTCCCAGCCAAGGTCCCCTCAGAATTCCCCATAAAAAAGACATATTTGTAAACGACCCTTCGTTACAAAAGTAAATTTATTATTACCTCACTTTTATAATTCTTTTTTATTCATGGTAACAATTTATAAATAACACCCATCACTCGCCTCAGCTGGGGATGGGTTTGGTGGTTGAGAAGGTACAAAATAAAGCAGATTCTGGGTGGTCCTGGTGGTCCTACAGCACCATGGCTTGGGGGTTCCCGAGGAGCAGCGGAGCGAGCCGGAGCAGTGCCCGCACCGGGATGTGCAGCTGCCTGAACTTCAGCAGCAGCTCCGAGAAGTTCCTGCACCCTAAACAAGAGTCAGGACAAAGAAAATGAGGTAAAAATGGGGTAAGGTTTGCCCAAAATAGAACTGTGATAGAGGGAACAGAGCCGGGGGCAGGTGGAGCTCCAGAGGTGTTTTCCCAGTGATCCCACTGTTGGAATGCTGATTGAAATGTCAATTTTTACAGGAAAACTGTAAGAAATCCCAAATTCCATCAGGAAGAACACAAAGAGAACACCCAGAAGAGAGGTGTGTAATGGGCACATCCAAGCCCAGAGACAGGAATCCGTACACTCTGGGCCATGGCTGGCACAGGATTCCTGGGATGGGCATTCCCTGGGAAGCCTCCAGCACTAGATCCCTCTCCCCATGGAAGTGTTGACATTCCTGTCACAGCCCTAAGCAGGGCACAGAGCTCCCAAAACTGCAGTCCAGCTGAGTTTCCTCAGGACTGGTGCATCCCAGGCTGGGCTGATGAAGGAGAAGCTGCCCAGTGAAAGGGTCCAGGATTTCCTTGGATCCCAACTCCAGACTCACCTTCCAAGCCCCCAGCTGCCATCTGGGCTGGCGTGGGCACAGAGTGGTAAATGAGGAAGCAGGCCAGCATGCTCAGCTGGGATTCCTCTGGGGGCTGCCCGCTCAGGTAGGAATGCAGGGGCACATCCCCTCCAGCTGCAAGACACAAGGTACACCAGGGAGATTCAGGAAGCATTTCTGGGAGGAAACAGGATTTCCACAGGAAAGTCTCCATCCCCCCAACAGGGGGTGGGCTGGGGGTTTGTTTGCCAACCCCCTTCCTTCTGCCACAGTCACCTATTCCCTGCCATGGTCACCCCTCACTTTTCCTCCTAGGAAATTCTCCCAGTGCCAGATTAGGAAGGAATTTTCTCTGGGAAATATTAACTAAACCACCCACACTACAGGCAAACAGAATTTCTTGGGGAATGGTCCACACCAAACTGAAAACCAGTTGGTTTATCCAAGTGCCTGCCCTTCCCTTATCACTTGTACTTTGGAGGTGAAAGTCAACTTGGATCAGCAAGGCAAGAACCAGGTGAGCAACCTGATCCAATGAAAGGTGTCCCTGCCCATGGCAGGGGATGGAATGAGACAGTCTTTGAGGTCCCCTCCAACCCAAACCAGTCTGGAATTCCATGAAGAACTGGATTGAAGTTCCCTCCTCTTTACCTTGAAGCCACTGATCCAAAGTGTTATCGATAGTGCACTTCATCACCGGCAGGAATTCTGAGTTCATGAAGAGCCCTCGGTTTGGATTCCTGCTCATCCTCTCCTGGTGGCTCCGGGAGCTGAAGAATTCCAGCACCAGCTTGATCTGCCACAGCTCGAATGTCTCGGACATTTCCCTCCTCTCCAACCTCCTCACGGCCTGAAGAGAGGAAACAACATGAGGTTGGGAACTGCAGGAGGAGCAGGACGATGGTGTCCCAAACATGAAGGAAGTGGATCCTCAAACGGTGCAATGAACACTCTTTGCCCCCAAAACATGGCCCAAAGTGTTCCTTAAAGCGGAACTAAGAGCTCACCTGGTCGATGGCAATGTAGGTGGGCAGCATCTCGGGGTTCTCCTGTGTGACGCACTCGTAAAGGATGGAAGAGAAAAGATCCAGGATTTCCTGTTTCTGAGCAAAGACACGTTAGACACGGTTTATTCAGGCTCCTGCTCATGACTCCTTCCATTAAAGTCACCCCATGTGCTGGCATCACAGAACTCTGGGATACTAATGATACCACACAGCTTGATCTCACACCCTCGGGATCAATAAACTGCATTTTACTCTCTCCCTTAAGTCATTTTGTGCAAAGGAATTCCATGCAAAACACCCAAAGCCCTTCCTGACTTCCCCTAAATGCCTTAGGACACCGAGCAGGGCTCTCTGGATTTGTCAGACACGCTCCTCAAGGACAGGACAAAAACCCCAATATCAAACCAACAAAAATTAGAGGGTCACCACCCTTTTACACCTCTGTATTCCAAAACATCCCAAAGAACATTCCCTGTTTCTGTTGCTTGAAGGGCTGGACTGTGCTCTGGAGCCGAATGCAGGTTTTCCCCAGCTTTGACCCATGCCACAAGCATTGGTTCCCACCAACACACCATACCTCACCCAGGTCCACTGTTGGTTTGCAAAAATAGTCGGCGAAGGAGAAGAGAGCAGGGTCGGAAGTGAAAGCAGAGATTGCTTCTGGCTGCGAAAAAAGGGATTAAAACACACTCTGAAAATAAACTCTCTCAGTTTGGGGCACAAAGGCAACAGCAATTGATACCCAAACCTTCCAAAACATGAGTGAGAAGACTGTGACCCATATTGATGGTTGGACTCCACGATCTAAAGTTTGGACTCCATGATCTTGGGGTCTTTTCCACCCTAAATGATTCCATGACCAAGCACATCGTGGACAGAAGCATTCCTGGTGGGAGACCCTTTTGGGAGCAGTACCTTGAAGGCCCGCGCTTCGGAGCTGCGGTGAGTGACCGTCTGTGCCAGGAGGCTGCGCCATCCCATGGGATCCTCCTTGTAGGAGAGCTGCCCAGCTCTGAGCTTCACGTACAGGATGCCACCCTTGGAAAGGATTGACCTGGAACAGTACAACAGGGATACCATGGATACAGGGACACAGTGAGGCAGCCTGGAAAAGAAGCGTAATTCCAACAGATCCCAGGCAGTAACATCCCTGTTTAGGCTTTGTCCTAATTATTTAAACCCTGCCCAGAGAAGCTGTGATTGCCTCATCCCTGGAAGTGTCCAAGGCCAGGTTGGACAAGGCTTGGAGTAAACTGGGCTAGTGGAAGGTGTCCCTGCCCATGGAACAGTGGAATGAGGGAGGCTTTAAGATCCCTTCCAACCCAGACCACTCTACGATTCTCCTCAGATGAGGTCCCAGCACCACATGGCCCATTCTCTGTGTAAAAAATCCCAAACTCCATGAAACCACTGCTATTCCTGCCCAATCCTACAAACAGGAGTGTGCAGAGGTCAAAAGGTTACCCCATTCAGAGCATCAGTTGCACTGGGCATCCTTAAAATAACTTGCGTAATAAAATCCAGCAATTCCCATCTAAGAAGACAGGGAAAATTCTTTCCCAGTGCCAGGCAGGTCCCTGAGGACATGTTTTGACACAAGGGCTGGTTCAAAGCTCCTGGAGACCCAAAAGCAGCAAGTTCCTCCTGGTTCCTGCTGCAGCAAACCACTGGTGAAAGCTCAGCCCAGGAAAACAAAGCTCTGGAGCAGGAGGTGACTCAAGATTTGCGTCCTTATCGGGATGAACCAGCCCATCCCTGACTGGTATCCTGAAAACCATGGACCAATGGATGCTGCACTGGTGGACTGTGCCTATACTGCACCTAATTTCATCTTTGCAGCTGACAAGGGGGTTGAGCTCAACGATCTCGGAGGACTTTTCCAACCTAAATGATTCAGTTAATCACTAATGGCGTTTAAGTTCGCCAAAAGAACTCCGTTACTGAGCAGAGATGCAGCTGGTCCTTCTGCTACCCAGTGGAAGTGCAAAGCTGAGGCTGCTCTCACCTCAAATCCTGTGTTCTGGTAAAATCTCTGGTTCCCACAGCTGCCCAACACGTTTTGAGTGTGGTAAAAACACAGTAAGCACTTTGTACCACGAGAAAAATAGCATTTCACAGAGCAGTAACAGCCCCAACAGTCTGGGAAACATGACATCACAGCCACTCAGAACTGAACTAAGAGCATGAGCTGAAGCTGCTTTCTGGTGCTGCTCCATCCCACTGCCAATTTCTGTGGTTTTTACTATCAGGTTTTCCCCTGCCCTGTTTTTTTGCATGAATTATTCACATCAATAGGTGAAACCAACTACGCAGTTTCTCTCCTCCCACCCCCCAGTGCTGCCAGAGGCACACCAGTGACCTGAGCAAAGCCAGGCTTCTTTCTAATCCGTAGGAGGGTCTAAAAAAAAAACAGGCAGTAAAAATTACTACGAGCTCATTATGCGGTGAAGCATTAAAATACTTACTGGAGGTGATTGGTTCCCTTGCTTAAATCTATTAATAACTCCCAGTACCGTGGTCCCTTGACTCGGATCTGTTAACAGGAGCAAAGGAGAGACAGAATCACTACATTAAAGAATTTTCAGCAGTTTTTTCTGGGCCCTTTTTTTGCTGCTTATGCAGAAAATTCAGGAGGAGATGCTTCTACAGTGAAATTTCTGGCACAGGGAACTCCCTTGCTCCATCAGATCATGGTCAAGACCACAGAGGCACATGGCATAATTTAAGGCTCTGGAATCTCTGCAACAGGACAATGTCATCCAGTCAGGCTAAGGTTAGGCAGGGAATCCAGAATCCCTGCATCTCAGTTCTTGCACTCTTTGTGACACAAAAATGGAGACTTCATTTACCTGTTTCAGTAAGTGAAGCTCTGGAAGAAGCGTGGGTGCCATGAGCTCCTCCGTGGCCTCCGCGTACCACTGCGTGCCCTTCAAAATGCCACAGGATTCCCACATTAGGAAAGCTCATTTTCATGGGAAAAGGGAATTTTATGGGGAACAGCTCCCCTGGCAGCAGTTCAGGGGGATTCTGTTCCCGAGCTCTGAGTAAATACAGGACTCAGCACTGCCTTTCATGTCAGGAAACACGAATAAAGCAAATTTTCCATGGATGGATCAACCCTTAACAGTGGGCAAGCCTGAAACATGGAAGTTTAGGAACGTTCTGAACGTGGACAACTCTTTGTCAGAACCACCCCAAAATCCCAGGAACCCTTTCTTCAGTCCTTTGCTGAGCAGGTAGTTCCAGCCACTGCAAATCCATTGGATTTGCCTTTGGAAATCCTTTAGAAGGAGGGGAACAAGGTGGGAGTGGGTTGAGCACAACCCTTCGGTTAACTGGCAGAGTTTGGCTCATGTCCACAACTTGAAACAAACCCAGGACTGGAGGTAAATGGAAACTGGGGTAAATCCCAGCGTTCAGGCATCTCCCACACCTTCCCCAAGGCCTCCCAGCCACGTTACCTTGTAGGTCACCTCTATGAGGGCGTAGCAAGGAGTGTTGGAATCCACATCCACAGGAGTGAGGAGCCTCGGCTCGGCCGCCAGCACGTACAGGTGACGCAGAGCCTGGAGGTGGTACCTGGGGGTGGGAACCAGGAGCTCAGTACAGGCAGGGAATGATCCCCAAACACCAAACTATGCCTGGCTCCATAGCCAAATCCAGCTGGGCATGGAACTAAAGAGAAATGTGTGGCCATGGTTTGTACTTTTCAAGGTGTGCGGGTTAACTGACAGAACAGGACTTAATGGATCGGAAACAAAAGTGATTGAGGGTCATAAATGGACAGATCTTTCCAGGTGAGGAAACAAGTCACAGGAGCACAGCACACCCTCAGGAAACCTGTTGGCATTTCCTCACCAATCAAAGATTGCCACTACTGTCACTTATTTCTTCTGTTCTTCACCATTTTTTGGTGGAAAACCTCCAAAAATTTATTTACAGAGCCCTTGGGTAAAAACTTGCAATTTGTGTTTTGTAAGAAGATGGTTTAGCTTAAGGAAATAGGATCCCTAAGGAAACAGGATCCCTAAGGGAACAGGATCCCCAGCAAAGCCTTACCGATTGTCCGTGCTGTGGACAGGGAAGTGAGGGTACAGGGCACACAGGAGAGCAGCAATTGAAGAGTTTGAAGTGCTCAGTGAGTATCTGTAGGGAAAAAAACCCACATTATCTGTTAGTTTCCCTGCTAAAAAAGCACTGAAGTTCAAAATATTTTGGTGTCCCAGGGACCAGGGAAGGAATTTCCAAGTCAGTTTCAGTATCCAAAAGACAACAAGACTTTCCTGTTCAACAGAAGTGTTTGTGCATCAATATGAAAAGGACAATAAAGGAGACTGGAAGAAGGGATGAGCCCTGCTTCTGGAAATGGCCAATTACCTTCCTCCTCCCAGAAAGAGGAGCCCCAGAGCCATGTGATGAGCCAGGTGGAAGCCGTAGTTCATCTCTCCCCCTGTCTTCTTGTGCATGAAGCGGCAGAGCTGAAGGACCTGGAGGTTTCCAGAGCCAGCCATGACCATGGCCAGGGCCAGGAGCAGGACACTCAGGCATGTCTCCAGGTTGTAGTGACCTGTCTGGGAGCAGAACAGAGCTTTGGTTACTTCTGTGGTCCGGCTGATCTGCTGCTTTCTACCCCAGGGCTAAAAAACCACACCCCACAGCAAAAGGGAGAAGCAGCAAAGCCCTTCAAAGAGATTCCCACATCCCATAAACACATCCTAGCCCTGCCACATCCTATAAACAGTGTGGTACAGGAAAGTGAAAGGGTTGGGTTTGTTTCCATTTGGGTTTTGCTGAGGGTTATCAAAGTTTGTCCCATGAAGCGAGAGAAAACTCCAAAGAACTTACTATGGATGCCGTGGGAGCCGACAAACACTTCAGGAAATCTGTGGCATATTTGTACTGGAAAGCAAAGAGACGCACCCTAAATATAGATCCTAAACACAGATGCTAAGGAGAAGGGAAAGCTCTCTGGAAGTGGAAGGGGAAACCATAAAGCCCCCTCACCAAGCACTGAAATGCTGCCAGGTTTTCTGAGCCGGCAAAGCGAAATCCCAGGGATAAACAGGCTCCAGCGATGATGTAAACGTGGGCTTGCCTAAGGAATAACATAAACAGGAAGTGACTAAACACCCCTCTTTTCCTCATTGGAATACACAGCACAAACTCCTCCATCATTAAAGAAAAAGAGGAAAACTGAAAGGACAGCCTCATCCTTTGCAGAAGGATATCCTATGTAACAGGACTCTCCAGGGCAGGAAAATTCCCTAAGAGGTTGGGGTTTTTTGTGCAGGAAAAGAATTCAGCTGCATTTTTTGGGGAAAAGTTTTTCAGATGTTACTCACGCCAGCGTTTCCAAGCTCAGGTCTTCAGAGGAAGGCAGCTCTGTGGCATGGAGAGAGATAATGTTCTCCCTTATGATCTGTAAAAAGCATAAGGGAAAAATTCATCCAGGGAAAACTCATTTTTAATTGAAACTCTGGCCATCAAAGTGATACAAAACAGGGCCGTGGCACAGGCATGCGAAAACTGTTGGGTTTATTTCCCATATCAGCATCCTGTATTTCTCATACTGATCTAATTTGGGCTTAATAATTCCATCCAATATCCTGGAATATCACTGATCTCACAATTGAGAAGACATTCTACAGGCAGCAGTTTTGCCCTTCCTTGGGCAATGTGGGGGAAAGTTTAATTTCTTCCTTTCCCTGACATCATTTTCTGTCCTGAAGAGTCACATCCTTCTTCAGTCCTCGCTCCCAAAACACTTCAGGGATCCAATGGAACCTCTGTTCATGCACATCTCGTGCACCTCATGTGACCAAGGAACTGTTCCCACCCAGAACAATCCAAGGAGGTGGAAAACTGGGAAGCAAAGACACCAAACATAAATAAACACCTACTTGAGGCACGTTGCTGTTGACCCACTTGGAATTGGGCAGGATGTCATCCCACAAAATCAGGCATCGAGCCAAGGTCTGAAAAGAGGGATAAAGCCAAAATATAAGGAAGAAAACACCCACTGGACCAAAATCAATAGTATTTTTTCATGTCCTTACTCCATCCCGAAAAACAGACAATCCAGCTGCCCATTTTCCACAGGTTTTTAATTTTTCATATCAGAAATGACAGAACAGCTTTTACTTTGAGAGATGCAAAATCTTCTCACAGAAAAAAGGACCCCAGGAGAAATCCTTGCAAGGGCAAGATGACAACTCCCTACGTACTTGTAACTTACCTGTAAAATTGGGAAATGCGTAAAAACGTACCTAAATAGTGAATTTAACATTCCACATAAAGTGTGTCTTTCAAATACTTCTCCATAAATTCTGTGCTGATGACAAGGAAGCCACCTCAGCACAAGGAGAAATTGTTGGAAGGGGTGAGGTGAGTTTGGCTGGAGAGCAATGGGGAGACCAGCTATCCAGGGGATTCTGGATGATGGGAATGAGGGCTCGAATTAGAAACTGAGAAAAGAAACCAAAGCAAAGCTCACCCTCAACAGAAGGAACTCTGGTTTCACAAAGTCCAGCAGGTACATGGTGTCTGGAGCTTTGAGCCAGTCAGCGATGGACCTGCAGAGCATGGCAGAGGAATGGGGTTTTCAGGTCACATTCCAGCCATTCCCAACCAGCAGAGCCAGCACTGTGGCAGTTTAAACTGGTGCCCCAGCTCCCTGCAGCAATTCCAAGCTCCATACCTGTTGTTGGTCTTTAGGTAGATCATGGCAAGTGCAAGTGTGGCACCGGGACACGTCACGTCCACGTTGATGGTGTCTCCTTCCTGTGGAAACACAGGGAACACTTCCAGACGGGAAGGGAGTGACCCCAGTCAGGTGTGTACGCTCCCAAAGTCACCTGGTGCACGGAGACACCTCTCAGACTTCCAACAAAACAGCAGCACGTACCTTGATTTGGTAACTGGGAGACTTGTGCTTCTCCCTGTGCATTCCCGCCTGGAACCGCCTGTGGCCCCCCACCATGTACTGGTAGAGCTGCTCGGGAACGTTGAGGTCTGACATCCCTATCAGGTTACTGCCATGCTACGGAGCAGGGAGGAGAAGGGAGAACATGGAAGTGCTTTCCTCAAGGAGAAAACCCCACGCTTTTGGCCAAAGGTAGCTGGGAGTCCAGGAGGAAAGAGCTCCCATCATCCCATCCCAATGGATAAGGAGTGTTCTGCTAATTGCAGTCCACTTACCCCGAGGCACACCATGCCCAGGGCCAGTCCAGATGCCAGGGAATAGGACTCCCTGTCGGTGCAGTATTCCATTTCTGGCCCGGGGGGACGCCCTGGAGAAAACAAACCAGCAAAATTCATCTTTTGAAATTCCAGCTTAGCAGACACTGTTTAATTAAGAGCTACATTCCTCATGAAAGGAGGAAAGAAAACCTCTCCCTTCTCAGTAGAATTAGAATTACAAGGAACTGGCACTCCATCCGTCCATCCATCCATCCATCCATCCATCCATCCATCCATCCATCCATCCATCCATCCATCCATCCATCCA
>JAWWMP010000116.1:4636589-4678684 GCA_035047865.1 Dendrocincla tyrannina
TCCATCCATCCATCCATCCATCCATCCATCCATCCATCCATCCATCCATCCATCCATCCATCCATCCATCCATCCCTAAATGGCAACTCCGTCCTAAATGTTGTGGCAGGAGTGAAAATGCCAGTGCTTTAAGAGCCCTGAACTTACCCAAATGCTGTTGGTAAAAGAGATTGCACATCCCAAATTACCACAAACATAACAATTCCACCCTCAAAATTTATCCCATTCTCAAGTCTTTAAGCAAAGTTCCACATAAACATGAATAAAAACTGTTACAGATAAAATCACTATGCACAGAATGAGGACACAACTGAGATCACAAATCTGCTGTTCAGAATCCCATTAGTGCTTGAAAAGCCTTAAAATTCCATGCAGGGGAATTCAGGACACCAGCATTTCCAGGTGGAAGAAGCAGGTCCAGCAGTGACACTTCTTCTCCTAAATCCACCGTTTCACTCTGCACAAACAGCTCACAGGAGCTTCTGCTCCTCCGAAAACAGATGAGGTTTGGAGACTGAGGTGACTATGTCACAAACCCTCAGCTCCCTGCTGCCTCTCCCAGCGCTCACCCCGTTGTTCCAGTGTCAGCACCCACCTATCTCAGCCAGCAGCACCTCGGCAGTGTGCCGGTGAGCCGTGCCCTGGTACACCAGGCCTATGCCCACCACGGCAGCCACCTGCACGTTGTGGGGCACATCCAGCTCTGTGGAGGTGGGTGGCAGGAGGGCAGGGATGTGGATGCTCAGCAGGCGGGTGATGGCCATGTCCATGGTGCCCAGCTTGGCAGCCGAGACACCGAGCAGCAGCCCGATGCTGGTCATCTCATGGCCCTGCAGAAGGAAACACAGGCCACGGGAAATAAACACCTCTGGAGATGGAAAACACCTGTCCTGGTGTTCCATTCACATGCCCCAGTGGAGGTGCATAGCATGGAAAGGTCTAGTGATGGAAGCCCTGGAATCTTTGAACAGAAATGAAGTTTCTTCATTTTCACGGAATCCCAGGATATTTAGAGTTGGAAGGGACCTCTGGAGATCACCTGGTCCAGGGTCACCTTGAGCAGGTGACACAGGGATATGTCCAGCTGGATTTGGAATGTCTCCAAAGAGGGAGACCCGCCGCCTTCCCTGGGCAGCTGTTCCAGGCTCTGCCCCCTCCATGGAAAGAAGTTCCTCCTCACATTGGGGAAGGGTCCTTCCAACCCAAACCATCTTTTGTCCTGCACCACAACCATTAATGCAGCAACTGCTATTCTCTCACACCAGGAAACTTCCAACTCAATGGTTCAGAGAAACCCATTGATATTACCTCCCTGTTCTGCTAGGAGAACCCAAGTCCCACCAGGATTTCTCCAGAAAGCCTCACCTTTGTTAAGTAGTCATGGATGTTGAGTGTGGCCAGTTTGGTGAGGTGCCCGTTGAGGCCCAGGGCCATGAGGAATCCTGCATACTCATTGGCCAGCTCAGCAATTTTGGGCTTGTTGTAGACAATCCAGGCAGAGTCTATCTGGGAAGCGGGAGCGATCTTCAGGCCAGCAGCCACCCCATTGTGGAAGCTGGCCCAGCAAGCCATGTTGGGGGGCACATCAATGTTGCCACTGTTCAGGTCCACAGTGGTGTTCCTTGGAGGAGCACGGCCTGCCAGTGACAGAGGAATTAACAGCAATTAGGTACACCCGCCCCAACCAAGGGAACAGTTCAGATCCAAATCAGGCTCCGGCGTCCTCGGGAATGTCAGGACAGCACACATCAACCAACTTTCTAGGATCTCTGTGTGACTCAAACACTCCACATTTTTCACTTCTCTCTGCCTCTCAGAATGCACCTGAGAGCAGGTCTCAGTGTCTGATAACAACACTAGCCTTGGCCACTCCAGAGGAAATGAGTAGGTGGCAGGTTCAAAACTCCAAAGAGCTGCTGCGTCACAAAAATCACACTTAAGCCACGAAATGCTTTGCAGAAAAGCACAGAAGATGCTACAGAAATTACAGTAAGTTCAGAAGGAAATGGGATAACAACTGAAAGGAACTCCACCCAACTGTGAAGCACTGGACTGACTGAGAAGGAACCTCTGACCAACGTACCGGTGAGATTCAGCTTCGGGATGGGCAGCTGCTCCGTCGGAACGGGGTGGTAGGAGAACAAGGTGAACATTCCTCGTCCCACAGGGAGTGCCATGGTTCGTTGGCACAGCTGTAACAGCCTGGTGGGGACATGAAACCAAAGCCAAGCACTTCATACAGAAAACTCCTCCGAACACACGACATAAAATGGACCTCCATTTTAGTGACACCTTGTCGAAACTTGCCACAGTTTTGCCTTAAAGCTGGTTACATAAATCCGTGCCACGGACATCCCGGCCCTATCGGAAGCGAGGTGACAGGAGAAAGCCAAGCAGGGCTGGTGGGCTCTTGCTATGACTGGTGATCACCTCGAGTAATAACCCCTGCACGGCATCACTGCGGTGCTTCCAAGAACTCTGACCACAGCTCTCTATGATTTACTCTGGAAACACTTTCGACACTCGTCAGATTACTCAGCTTGGTGGGTCACACAAGAATCTGACACGTTCCTGCTTCTGTAGAGGGTTCTGCATGGTAATGGGTGTCCTGAAATTCGAATTTTGATTTGGTATTTTTAAGGAAGATACTTTTAACACCCCTAAAGGGGACAATCACAAGGCTGCTGGGCACAGGAGGTTTCAAAAGACAGAGGGGTGGGACAGCATGTGTATTATGTGTAGAGTTAATAAAGTCCCCCGAGCCAAGACCAGCCCTGAACAAAGTGTTCTCCAGCTTTAGGCAGGGCATGGATGATGTTTTGCTCTGCTTATATTTCACATTTTTTAGGTAGAAAAAAGGTGCTACAAACTGTTTTCAACACCCAGCTCACCCCAACAGTCTGTCTGGGTTTCAGACTGTCTTTTCCATCTGCTGCTCCCATCCCAAGAACTCTCCAACTCAAATACAGCAGAGCTTTGATGCCCACAGAGCTCCAAACACTTGGACTATGAAATCCAACCCTTTCCTATGAGCCCTAATTTAATGCTCAGTTCAGACTTAAATTCATTGCTCTGTTCAGATCTCCCTCACTTTGAGCCACCAAAAATACTCAGACAATCTTTTCAGAGTGAAATTAATGAGAAATAGGTGGAAACAGAGAGTTTTCCAAGAGCAGGTCGGATGGGGCTTGGAGCAACCTGGACTAGTGGAAGGTGTCCCCGTGGCAGAGGGGTGGTATGAGATGAGCTTTAAAGTCCCTTCCAACCCAAATCATTCCATAATTCCATGATGCTTTACCGGTTTTCCTTCTCCTCTATGTACTCGTGGTCACTTGCTTCTGGCATCTGCACCACATTGACCCGCACGGGTCGGGCGCTCTGGAGGAGCCTCCTCACTTCCTGCACCCTCAGGTCCTCACTCCAGATCAGGGACATCACCTCCTCGTTCATGTCGTTCATGCCATCCTCGTCCTCCTCCGACTCGGTCGCAGAGGGAATATCTGAGTTCAGCACCGAGCCCACAGACTGCAGGGAAAGAGGAAGGGAAGAACATGATTGCAGGGCTGGAAATCCTCAGGAAGGCAGGACGTATCAGCACCACAACCTCAACAACAGCCATGAGATGGGTCTGTAAATAGGAGGGACTGATTTGTGCATCATCAACAGCACCCTGGATCATGGAATCCAACCCTCTTCCATCCAGGCTTAACTTAATGCTCAGTCCAGGCTCAAATACCTTGATCAGACCTACTTAACTTTCAGTCACCTGAAATATTCCCATACTCACATGCTCCTTAGAGGAATTCAATTCAAAGGCCTGGTGGATTTCTGAATGTGGAAATCAAGTACTTTTGCCCAGGGAAATGGGATAAAAAACTACCAAGACAAGAGGAGGTGACACCTGAAATACATCAGGGGCCACCAGGCCCAGCCTGAAGAGGTGACGTGGAACATGGTTCTTGTTCTTCCTAAACTTTCTTGTTTCAGAGCAGTTGGGAAGGATTTTCCCCTCCACAACCAACCCTATTTGTGACCATCCCAATTTATGATCAGCTCAATCAGAGCTCCTGTTCTGCAGGTTCTGCCAGAAACCTGCGTTATTTTTCTAGGCATCCATGTTTGCATGAATCTGAGCTTTCATTTGGATTCTCTCTGCACCAAGCCTGGAAAACCAAGTCACCTATTAAAACAAACAGCTTGCCCAGCAGAAAATTCCGACTGTTTGTTGCTGTCAGTCAGCCTGGTGTTCACCACAGCACCAGCACAGGTTTTGGAGCCTCCACACTGGAGCTACGTGACCACAACAGTCCAAAAGTTGTTGGCAAACCCCCTTCCCATGCAAGATTTAAGAAATCCTCTCTTAAAACTCTGCTCTCCTGTTTATTCTTAGCACCCAAGTGATGCAGAGAGCCAAAAAGAACTGCTTCTTTGGGAACACATGACCCCAGGAAGGCCAATAAGTGAGGAGCTGATGAATGAAACCCAATTTCTTCTGATAAATACCCAGTAAATCTCAATTCATAACTGCACCACCCAGCGTCCGTTCTGAAACAGGAAACCCCACCCTGCCCTCCTGAGAAATGACAAACAATTTGGGGTTTGAAGAGCACTTTACCCTTTTAAGGCAACATCTTTCGAGGCATTGTTATAAAGCAAGTGATAAAATCAAATTTATCATCATTTTTACGACCCGTGAGTGTTTCGGTTGGGCAGAATTTTGCCCATAGAAAACAAACAGGGGTTTTAATGTGGCTGTTTGGACACGGAGTTGATTCACTTTTCTGCTAAATTAATTAGGTTTTTAATATGCAATTAGCCATGAAGCCTCTGTTATAAAAACTGGAATAATTTAACATCCTTTCGAAGCTAAGATAGCAAAAAGGGTCTTGACCAAGATGTATTTGAGGTTACAAATCCCTCTTTATGAATTTGGAAAAGGCTTTGGACAATGAGCTGCCCTGAAGGGGTTTTAAGGCAGCCTTCAACAAAATTTTGGGCTTTCAACAAAAGAGATTTAAGGGAGCTAAAATTCCCTGGGATTCTGGTGATTCCCACCATCAGGAGAAAATGTGGAAGCGAAAAACACCACACGCTTTTCTTATCATTTTACCTCAGGATCCAAATAACTAAAACCTGAAATATGGCAGGTGTATTTCCCAATCCAGCCCTTCCAGAGGTGAGGGAGATGCCAACCATGGTGCCAGGCTGAGAAATATCCAATCCTCCTTCCTCTGCCACAGTTTCATGGCAGAGCCTCTGGACAAAGCACCAAAGGATGAGAGGAGGAGGAACCACACAGCTCTGGAGACAAATGTTTTTGTCTCAAGGCACTTTGCCTCCAGAGGCAAAAATTGCCTTGGCAAAAATCTCTTTGGAGGCATTTTTTTGTCTAAATTAAGTTTAAACTGTGTTTGATATTGAGTTTCTACAGCTATTCCTGTGCTGGATCCTGGATTTAAACCCTCGGCTTATGATTCTGTGCTTTGTGATGCCCTGAAATTCCTGACCAGGCTGCTTTGCCCAAGGCCCAGGAAGGTGGAATCCATTTGTGCCCACACTCACGGATTTTCCCTTCTGCAGGCTCCCTTCCCAGGCCTGCTTGGACAGATCCTGGCGCCCAATGAGGAGACAAACAGCTTCTGGCCAGTCCGAGGCCGGCTGCTCCCGGCAGTGATAGATTGCATCCCTGATGGGAAGGGCCACCCCAAAGGGCAGAGATTCCAGGTCTCTTAAGGTGAAACCTTAAAATTAACAAGGAAAAAACCAAACAAACTGTGTTACCAAAGCTGGAGAAAATGTATTTCATGTTATGCAAGCACAAGGCTGGTGCTGTTCTGGTCTTACCAACGTTTGTCATCCAAAGGACTAACTTTTCAGCCAGGCTGGAAACGGATGAGCTGTGCTTGAAACTGCACCTGGAAAACGAAGGAGAGTCAAAGAGAAGCCAATAAAGCTTGTTCAGGAGTCAGCAGAAAGCCAAGAACTCAACAGAACACCACTAACCCCCCTCATTACCGATTGTCATCCTGCTCCATCTGCGGCTTCCGCTGGCCTAGGAAAGACAAGGCTGCATTAATTCCATGTTTTCCAAGCACCTGACAATCCCAGGATGTCATCCAAGCATCGTTACCTGATGTGATCTTGTACAAATACTGGGAGGCTTCGTTGGCCACAGCACTCTCGTCCCCAAGGATATAGAGAGCCACGCTCTGGACAGGGAGGAGACACCAAAAAAGGCATTTTTGGGGGCTGATACTGCTTTGCTTCCCAGCAAAACAGGCAGGGAACAACTGCAGTGTGACCTCAACAGTGGGCAGGTTTACTGTTAGTAAAAGGAGACTGAAGCAATTGAAACAAGCAACAAACTTTGAGGCTTCACATTTAAAGCTGGGGAAAAAAACCCAGCCTGAGTTTTCCCTAATGATTGCTCCAGAGATGAAGAGATAAATATCTTCCAAACAGAAAAACATGTTCCCACTCTCCTCCTGCTCACACTTCACTTCTCTCACAGAATACACACACTATTATAGACATTGTTTTCCACTTGGTTTCCTCCAAGTATTGCATACTTTGTGGAGGCTCCGAGTGAAAAGCTGTTCCCACTCCAGCTTCCCAGCCAGCAAAATCCAGGGATCAGCCCTCCCTTTATGATGTTTCCACACAAAAGACGCTGGGAAAAATCACCTCCAGGTAAAACAATTCTGTGTTTTCATAAAGACTTTTCAACTTCAAGCTCTGCATGGGCAGTTCAGGCAGAGTGGGAGGAAAATAAGAGTCTCTTCTCCATGTTTTTCTCCTCAGAATCAACACCTCTGCTCCCAGGTGAAAGATTTTTTCCATGAATGCTTTGTGAGTAAGGAAGTGATGCTGAGCAGGAGAAAACTGGGGAATTCTCCCTCCCAAATTACAGCTAAGTTGGAGTTCCATTATTACTTTGCACAGACCACATAAACCCACCCAAGCAGTGAAGTGTGGGCTACTCTGCCCTCAGCAGCTTCCCTTCCCCTCAAACACCTCCTGCCACCTGAAAAACCCACCCACAGGCTCCAGTCAATGGAATTTAACAGGAGAGGGCACTCATAGGGATTTATTTCCCTCTGATAAATACAGACTATTCTCCCTGTGGAGACATTACAGGGGCATTTCATGCAGGGATGTGAAGCCTTGGAGATGCTTCAGTTCCCCAACAAATGATCCACACCGCTCCAGTATATCCCAGTTGCTCTACATCCACTCCAAGCAGGAGTTATTTCACCTTCCATGAGGAATATTTCACCCCCAGCTGGAGCAAACCCTGCCCACAGGGCTGCTGTGCTGACAGAACAAACCACGCTGTGCCCCAGTACGTACCAGTACCACCAGTTTGCTCCGTTCACAGATCCCAGGTAAATAGGGATAAGGCTGAACTCCTTCTCCTTTCAGGCAGGAACTCAGCCACTGGAAGATACTTGGAGGCTCAGTAGAGAAAAAGGAGGGATGAAGCATGAAACCTGTTTGGACTTAACCATACGAACAGCAAGGCCAGTGAGTTCACGGCTGAGGCACAGAAATTCCCCACTCTTCCCAAAGAAAGCCCTACAGAACTTCCTGGAACAACAAAAATCCAGCATTTCCCCCAAAGCTTTACAGATTTCTCCCTCCTGTCATAAGGAATGAAAACATGAGGCATCCACTTTCAAGAATAAAAATTATCTCAGCTCATGGTAAAAAGGAATAAGCAAAGAGTTATTCCCAAAACCCTCACTGGAGCAGTCCTGGAAATCAACAACTCTAAACTCAACTCCAGCCTCTTTGCCTTCCTTGGTAGCAAAGCCTGAGCAAGTCTGGGAGATTTTTTTAGTCAGTTTTTCTTACACAACTGGTAAAATCCAGCTGACAGGACACCAGGCAGACACACAGACAATCTGTGACCTGATTTTAATGTGAAGGTTTGTGGTTTTAGCTCTGATTTGGTTCTTCTGAACCCGAAACTGAGAGCCTGCCAGCCCAGCAATACTTTCCACAAGGCAGGCACTTCTCACTACCAGGCTTTTTCCACAGCTAACGTTTCTCAGCCAGCCTAAGCTGGGACTTTGCCAAGATAAAACCAGCATTCCTTGTTCTGAAACAAGGAGAAACATTTCCCATGAAACCCTGAGAGCACCAAGTCATGGCTATTCTGTGCTGATTTCACTCCATAATTCTTAGGGGACCATCAAAACCAAAGGGAATATCCAAATACCACAGAATATCCTCTTAAACTCACCTTGATCAATTATGCAGGTCTGTCTGGAGGTTTTGACCAGGGCTGGGTAGTCTCTGTAGTAATAATCTATATAAGCTTCCAGTTTTAAATCCCTGGAATGAGAGAGAGGTGAGTCACAGAGAGGGAAAAACCACTCCACCTTCCTGGATGGGAATCATTTGGGAGTAGGTGCCAGTGGGGAAGAATCTGTCGCCATAGAAAAAATAAAGGTTTTAAACACTCTTTCTCTTCAACACGTGGGAAGTCTGTTCTGATTTGTGCAATTCCCAGATTTCCCATGCAAACAACAAACAGCCAGTGCATGATGTCCAGTCTCTGTGATTTTCCAGGTGGGCCTACCTGGCCAGCTGGACCAGAAGAACCACGAGGGAACGAAGCCCTTCTCCCATCAGGCTGTTCAGCTTCAGCTCCTCGTAGATGAGGTGGAGAACAAAGAAAATGGCTGGAATGTGACTGAAAAGGAGGGTGGAGGAATCCAAACTAAAGCTCTGGGGAAAGTCATCCTTGGAAGGTGAAACTTCCAGAGGGTCCAGTCGCAAAGCTTTGGCAACGGGATGAGACTCAAAATTCCTGTGGTAGTCAGAGCTCAAGAGATATTCCCAGTCCTAGAGCAAAGAAACAGGGAAAAGAGGTTCCAGCAAAGTAACTCCAAAGCGCTGTTGCAGAGAAGTTTTCACCCCAAAAACTGATCCCAGTGTGACTGCTGGATGGAAAACATGCTGCACAAATCCTGCACTCCACAGGGATTCAGTGATTAAGGTTCATCCTTCCCATAAAAGAATCAAAGCCTTCATTCCTTAGTCCATCCTAATTCCCTCTGGAAGGGAGAACCCTGACAAGCAACGTCACATGATGCAACTTTGAAAATTTCCTCCCCTCCAGATTCATCTCAGGTGAAACTCTACACTCAGAGTGTGCCTGCCTTTAAAAGAGCCAACACCAAAGTCCACAGACTCCCCTCCTGCCCCCTATTTGTAAGAGAGAACCATTTCTTACCTCATCTGACCCTGTTTCTGAGGGTCTGGCCTTCTTTGGAGCAATGACTGGCGAAAGTGATCCTTCAAAATCAAGCTGCAGGAAATAAAAGGAGTAAAAGCCGCTCAGCAGTGAAATTCCCAAGGTTTGGCCAGTGAATCCCTGATCATAAAATCTGAACTCAAACCAAGTATGACATGACATGGCCTGAGGTACTTTTAGACTTTGCTGAAGAAACCCAGAGCTTAAACTACTGAAATTTAATATGCTCTTTAGGAGACAACAATCTGAGTTGTGATCTGTGTTTAAACTGGGATTAAACTTAATAAGGATTAGATGAACCAAATCTTTAATGCATCGTGTTGGATGTGAGCTGGAGTCAAACCTTCATCATTTATTTTCACAACCAACTGTCCTGGTCAGGTCAGGTAAGCACCTTGTAAAGATATGATAAACACAGAGGAAAATGGACCTGAAATTCAGGAATTTCAGAATTGATTCCACGGCACTTTGTGATTTACAACAGGACACAACCCATTTCTGCCTCCAGCATCTCTGGAACCATTTGGAACCAAGAACTACCGGCAGCTTCAGCGTAAACCAGACAAACCCATCTGTGAGCTGGCTCACATTCCGTGTCCAGGACAGCCTCTCGGTGTTGTATCCCATCATGTTCATGAGGCAGGTGACAAACAAGTTCCACTCGGAGTGGTAGCTCGGCCCTCCGGGCGCGTTGTAGGCGTTGTACCACTTGACCAGCACCTGCACGGCCGTCTCCTTGGGCAGGATGGCTTTGAGCCCCTGCAGACACCTCCTCACTGGTGCAAAAGAGGGAAATGACACATCAGCTGTGTGTTCCTGGGCTTTGTTCCATCATATATAAATCCTCTTACTGGACCTGCCTCTAACTCTCTAGAAACTCTTCATAACAGCCACATGGCCTTTGCTTCGTGAGGCTGAGCACAGACCCTCTGATTTGAAGCAAAGGCAGGGAAAATGCTCCTTTTTGCTCATGACTGAAACCAGCAATGTCTGAACTGGCACCTCAGCCCTTCCCCAAGGAATAAAATACACAACAGCAGAGAGCAAAGTGACCCAAAGCTCTGGAATCCTACCTAATTCTGAGGTGGCAATTTCAGGAATAGTGATCCGGACCATGGTGTTATTGCTGAGCTCCTGAAAAAATCAAGGGAAGAGTTAAATTGGGAAATGCACCAAAGAAAAGCAGAGTCCTTTTCTATCAACTCAGAATTAGTTTATGCATTAAGATATTCCCAAATCCTGGCTGTTTACTACACTAAAGATTTGCAACCTCAGGCACCAGCTCCGTGAAACACTTGGAATAGAGCCTGAAATTATCTCAAAATAATCTTTGCTCACAAAGTGTGGCCTCAAGCGACAGGAAAATACTTACTAAAGTTACTCTGTTGTGGACAGGATCTCTGAGAGCATGAATGAAAGTCCCAAGCTGCTGGAAAGTACAGTCCTCAACATACGGGGAGTCGTGGAGTTTGGAAGAATCCCTTAGTTCTGGCACTGGTGACAAAAGCATACCCTGAAAAGTGGCAAAAATGCTTGGTTAGAATTAAAACTGAATTAGAATTAAGAATTGAAATCAGTGGATCTGAGCAAAGAACAGCTGAAATTATTTGGTTTAAATTTCTAACAAGTCGTTTGAAAGCAACTATAAATCTTTCCAATCTCTGCCTCAGAGGGTTTCTGGAAATCAAAAATCAATAACCAGGGCAGCACTAAGTCAATGCTGTTTAACCACTGTTTATTGAGTGAATTTACAGAACAAAGAGAAAAGATTCAGCTCCAAAAGATACCTTGAGAGTTAAAAAATCAACCAATCCTTTGAAGCTGTTACAACTAAATCCTTTCCAAGGCGTATTTCTTACTCCTTACCTCTTCCAGGGGCCCCAGGTGCTTATTCAAAGGCTTGGATGGAGTACTGACAGTGTCCAAGGGAGTGCTTGGCCGAGGCATTTGGTTGGACATTGTCAGGGATGGAGCAGGAAGCCCGGGAATAAAAACCTTCCCCACCTTTTTGGGGGAAAGAGGGAAACAAATAGTTAATTTTTCCACTGAAAATAAGCCCAAAAGATTGTTTATTTGTACTGCAAGGTGCCACTGACTCTTCAGGATTCCCTTTGCAGCACTGCACATAACTTAGGGATGGGAAAACTGTTGCTCACCCGAACTACTCCAGAATAAAGCACCAGATTTCCACTGCCTTCCAGAACCAGGAGCGTGTCAATGCCCTGGAATAACCAAGCAGCACATTCAGCTTCTTATATTTAATTAAGAAGATGCCAATTGGGTGACAAGGGACACAGCAGGACATTCCGGGGGTAACAGTGCCCAGGAAGGGACGCACCTGCACCGGAGCCGCATCCTTTGCTGGGATATTGGTAACAGACCCAAAGATCAGCTGCGACTTATCGTTGCTCTCTTGGAATTTCACACACCTAAAGATTGGGGAAAACAACAGGAAACCCGATAAGATTGTTACAGAAGGGAAACACAGAATTCAAACAGTGCAGTTCATTTTTTGTGGAATATCTGGTTCCTTTTTCCTTCTTTGCTTTGTCCAAAATAAGTCAATTTATTTTTACTTTTCTAGTCTAATTAAAACCCCTGCTGTATTTCCAGCTGGAAAGTGATTCCCCTGTTCCCAAGGTTGGAATGCTCACCGCAGCTGGAGCTGGGATTCCACCAAAAAGCACAAGAACTTCTGCCCACAAAGGTCAGTGGAAATAAACACTTTGGATGCTTGGGAATTCTTCTCTCTGTCAAAGAGACACAAGGGCCATATTAGAACCTACTTTGCTTTAGAGGCATCACGAAACCATTCAGAGGGCCCAGGAAAAACTGCTCCAAGTGCCCAATTCTCCCTGGAAGGAAGCCAAGCACTTAGGGAGCATCACTTCCCCAAAAAAACAGGAGGTATAATCCACAAATCTACCCTGAGGTGGCTCCATTTGCAGCAAACACACTAAAAATAAGCTGTGATTTCACACAGAAATTCCTCCCATCCCAACACGAGCTCCTGACCTCATGTTTGTGACTGTTTCTGTCCACAGGTGATCAATGCACAGCTCGGGAACAATTGGCTCTGTTTCTGGCACAAGGAAGGAGTCATTGGAAGTGCTGTTTGGAGAGTGGGTAAGGCTGTGTCTCTTCGGGGACTGGGCACTGCTGGAGAAGTTGAACCTCTGCACCCCCGAGAAGGAATGTACGCCCAGGGCTGGGGAATGCGAGCGGCTGCAAGGGAAGACACAGCACGTGGATGGAAAGTGGATCCTCAATATCAGGGAGAGAACAAAGACACAGGACATGGATGGAAGGTGGATCTTCAAAAGCAGGCAGAGAACAAAGACACAGGACAGCAATGGAAACTGGATTTTTAATATCAGAGACAGATTCCCAGGGAGCTCATACACTGAGTTTAAAAAACAACCAAAGCCACCCTAAACTGGTAAGTAGTTCAGTGTTAGATTCCTTTAGCATAGGAAAACAATTTTCCAGTTAATTTCCAGTCATCTCTGTCAGAATCCAATAGATGACATTTCAGAGGGAAAAATTCCAACATTTTCAGTTGCATGGCCCATTCCAACAAAAATGTCTCCCAAAATCTTCCCTCTAATCATGGCCTTCTTTAGAAAAGTGACCCAAAACCACTCTTGGGACCTCCAGAGAGTCCTTGACCCATGACAGCCCAGCTGTGTCACAACACAACAGCCTCCTTGGCTCCTGCACAGGATTATCCTGCTGTGCTACTGGGATAATGGCACGCCAAGAGAATTCCAAGAGGGCTTTCAGGTGCTGTAACACAAGAGGCACCTGCACATTAGAAGGACAGACTTCTAAGGGTAGGGAAAGACAGAGAGCAAAACCAGATGCCCGTGCAATTCCATAGCTCCCATCCTTCGGGATGCGCCCACCTCAAAGCAGCCATGTTGGAGATGGTTGGGGAGCGGGACTGCAGGCTGGGAGAGGAGCCGGATCTGCTCTGGCTGTGGATGGATGAGTAGTTCTGGAAAGGGGAGCCCCCTGGGGAGTCTCCTTTGGAGAAGCTTCGGAGATGAGCGGTCAAGGAGCTGCTCATGGCCACGTGCTGGGGAGTGCCCACCTGCTCCGGGAACTTCAGCACCATGCTCTGCTCCTGGGACACAAAGCAGCAGCACGTGGGCAACAGCAGCCAGGGACGTGCTCCAACAGCTTTTCCCATCAGTTAGGTGTTCATTTCTGCCTAGGAAGGTGCTCAGCCCACCAAGTTATTCCTATGAATCACACTCTCCCACTCGCACAGAAACTGCTCCAGTGGTTTTCATAGAATCCCAGAATGGTTTGGGCTGGAAGGGACATTAAAGCCCATCCAGTGCCACCCCCTGCCATGGGCAGGGACACCTTCCACTAGCCCAGGTTGCTCCAAGCCCTGTCCAAACTGGGCTGGAACACTTCCAGGGGTGGGCAGCCACAGCTTCCCTCGGCAACCTCAACACCTTCACAGTAATGAGTTTTCATGGCACTAAGTTACTTTCCACTTTTCTTACAGAACATAGCAGTTTGGAGTCCAAACATTTTGATAAAATGTATGGAATAATATGTTAGGCACTGTATGATCCATGACCATCATGTGATTTCCCTGCCTGTGCTCCAGGCAAATCCAGGAAAGAAACTATTAAAAAAAATAAAACAACCCACCCCAACAAAGATCTCATACTTCTCAATCAAATAAATCACAAATCCCAGGTGTTTCTACCACACAGGGCCATAAAGGCATGGGGTGCACACAACTTCTTCTAGTGACATTTAGCGCTCATGGAACTGGTACCTCTGGCTTCACCCTGCGGAGAGCCCAGACCGTGTGTAAACTCTGCACAGTGTCGTAGGTCATCACAATGGAAGGGTCAGAGCTGAGGAACACGATCCTCAGGGTGTGGTCAGCCACATACTGCACTCTGGAAGAGCCAAACACACCTGGAAAACAGGAGTTAACTCCAGTCAGGGCAAAAGGATTATTTCTAAAACAGATAATTTCTAAAACCCTCCTCCCTCCATAATCTGGGTTTTGCTTCTAACAGTTTACCTGTTCATGAAACAGCTTTAACTAAACACTTGAAGGTGATCATTTTCCCCTTCTTTAATTTCCACATTTTTTAATACCGAAAATGCTCAAGATTTGATCCCACCCTGAGGGACTCCAGTGACACCCCTGAAGGTGCAAACATACCTCCAGACTTCCAGACAAGAGGAGTGATCTCATCTAAGGGGTGCAACATGCTGAACATCGTGGGCAAAGGCTCCCTAGGGAGAAACCAGACATCAGAGCCTGGAATCTGACAGGAGGGACATCTATTCCATTCCCAGAAGCTTGCTGGATTAACTGACATGATGCAAATACTTCAGGGCCTCTATTTCTAATCCCAGCTCTCCTGGGGACTAGAGAATCCCAAGTGCCTCGGAGGGACACATAAAACCCACACTGTCCATCTGCTTCCTTTGGGATCCACAGAGGGCTTCCACAGGGGCTGGGATTCTCAACCCCATAGGCAATGGGATCCTGCAGCTGAGAGAAAATGTCTCAAGGACAATCCTCAGTGAATCTCTCCATCCATCACAGCCTGGAATCAATTCCCAGGACAAACCTTAATGAAATGAGGCTGGTGACACCCATATTGTGCCTCCCGGACTCTATTCCCAGGACTACCACTCCCAGCTAGTTCTTAACACAGTATCAGGAATACCATGGCTTGTCAGTATTTGGCCTCTTCCTACTAATTCATCACAGAATCATCCCAGAATGGTTTGGGTGAGAAGGGACATTAAAGCCCATCCAGTGCCACCCCCTGCCATGGGCAGGGACACTTTCCACTAGCCTAGGTTGCTCCAAGCCCTGTCGAACCTGGGCTTGGACACTTCCAGGGATGGGGCAGCCACAGCTTCCTCCTTTTTCACCTGATTCCACCTTTCCCACCACTCCACTCCTTATTAAATTACCCAGCAGTCTATGAGGAAACAACTCAACCTCTCAGCCCATACCTGGGTGGGCTTGGAGGCACCTCATGGGAAGAACTGCTGCGCTCAAACAACAAACCATATTTTGTTGGCCAGACATTTGCAACCTATAAATAAAATGATAAACAGATTTATGGCAAAGAAAAAAATCAAGTATTTGCTGTATTGATTATGTTCAAGGATTTTATAGCAAACTAAGATGTTTAGGCTTTTTCTTGAGAGCAGAGGAACATAAATTGGAGCCATTTGTGGACAAAAATTATCCGTTTGTGGATAAAAAGCAGGACAGAGCTTACCTGAAAAGGCAGAGCTGCAATGTAATCCTTTCCCTCCATGCTGTGCACATTAATACAGGAATTCTGCAAAATGCAGATACATTTCTCCACTGTTTCCTCGCTGCCCGAAACTGGGAGGGGGAAGAAAGGAAAAAACAATTCCACAGTGAAGTTTCTATCTTTTTCAAACACTTGGTGAATGAGCTTCTGGAGCATGTCTGGAGAAGAGCAATGGAACTGGAGAAGGAGTTAGAGCAGCAAGAGTGGGTGAGGGAGCTGGTGGGGCTCAGCCTGAAGAAAAGGAGGCTCAGGGAGGGACCTTCTTGACAGGAGTGGGGAGCTGGGGGTGGTTCAGGCTCTGCTCCCAGGGAAAAAGGGACAGGAGGAGAGAAAATGGCCTTAGGCTGTGCCAGGGGAGGCTTATGTTGGATATTGGGAGAATGTCTTCATGGCAGGGGTGGTCCAGCCCTGGCACAGCTGCCGAGGGTAATGCTGGAGTCCTCATCCCTGCAGTGATTTAAAACCCATATGGATGTGGCACTTGGGGACATGATTAGTGGTGGCCTTGGCAGTGCTGGGAACACTTAGACTCAGTGACCTCAGAGGACTTTTCCAAGCTAAGCAATTCCATGCTCCTAAGCCAAGGGAACTGCACTCCAAGCGTTTGTCCGGGACACTCACCATCAGCTTTTTCGGATTTTTCCTGGGGGACGGTGAAGTCACACCACAAGGCCTAAAACCCAACACAGAGTAATCAGTTCCAACAAACTGAACTGATGCTCCCACACAATCCCACCTTCCCGTGTCTCCCAAAACAACCCCACCCAGCACAGTGTCTGGAAGCTGTCTGTGTGTTCCTCTGGCCTCTGGGTTTCCACACCTGCAGGACAGGGCTGTCGACGGTGAACACCTTGTACACAGTGGACGCCTGGCCCTTGCTGCCCTTGCTCCAGATGACCACGTTGC
This sequence comes from Dendrocincla tyrannina, assembly GCA_035047865.1. Taxonomy (NCBI): domain Eukaryota; kingdom Metazoa; phylum Chordata; class Aves; order Passeriformes; family Dendrocolaptidae; genus Dendrocincla; species Dendrocincla tyrannina. The sequence continues at coordinate 4,653,075 of JAWWMP010000116.1, forward strand.
TGGCCACATACAGCTCCTCATCGTAGTCCACCTCCTCCCCCACGGCGCTGACACCCTTCCGCAGCTGCCAGCTCTCCTGGAAAACAGTGGAAGCTGCAAGACCCACCAGTGCCATCACTCAGGCCAGTCAGGAGGCCCTGGTATAGGTTGGGCAGAGAAGCTGTGGCTGCCCCACCCCTGGAAGTGTCCAAGGCCAGGCTGGACGGGGCTTGGAGCCACCTGGGCTAGTGGAAGGTGCCCCTGCCCATAGCAGGGGTGGGATGGAATGTGCTTTAATGTCTGTTCCCACCCAAACAATTCCACGATTCTGTGATTCTGGCACAGCTTTCTCAGAGAAGTTGTGGATTCAGCATCCCTGAAGTATCCAAGGCCAGGCTGGACGAGGCTTGGAGGAACCTGGGCTAATGGAAGGTGTCCCTGGCCATGGCACAGGGTGGGATGGGATGAGCTTTAACGTCCCTTCCCAGCCAAACCATTCCGGGATGATTCCCGGGCTGTGGCACTGCTGTGGCCGCCCCATTCCCGTGCAGGCCGGACGGGGCTCGGAGCCCCCCGGTCCCTGCAGAGTCCCCCGGCAGGGCTGGGAACCAGCCGACCCCTCACTCCCTGCCTGCCTGCCTGGGCGGGCAGGGCCGTACCCGGTGCCGGTCGTGGATGGTGACCTCTCGGAGGGAGCCCACGAGCCCGGCGGCGCCGTCGGAGGAGCAGAGCTCCGGCGCGGGCTGCAGCCGCCGCAGCTGCAGGCTCAGGGCGCTGGGGTGCCGCCGGCTCTGCTCGCGGCCCCGCGGCGCGAACTCCTGCAGGTCGCTGGCCGCAATCATCGTGGCCCCCTCGTCACAGTGGTCCGACATGGGGCCCCGATATCCTCATTATTTCCGGGACGCTCCCGCGGGCACCGGCTCGGCTCGCACCGGCCCCGCCGCCTCCTCACACGGGCGCCGCCATCTTGGCGCTCCCGCCCTGCCCCGCGCGCCGCGCGCGCCGCCGGGACCGCCATGGCGGGAGCGCCTCAGGGCGGGAGCCCCTTCACGGGGGGAGCCCCTCATGGAGGGATCCCTCTCACGGGGGGAGCCCCTAACGATGGACCCCCTAACGAGGGATCCCCTCACGGGGAGAGCCCCTCACGGCGGGACCCCCTTGGGATCCCCTCACAGAGGGATCCCCTCACGGAGGGAATTCTCCCCCGGGAATCCTGCCCCTCCGGCCCTGGGAATTCTGCCCTGCCAGGATGGGAACCCTCTCCCAAAGGGCCTCTCTGTGCACCGGGGTGGCCGCTCGTCCCTCACGGAGCGACCTCAGCCCGTTCGGCTGACACTCGGAGCCTTCTCTCCTGATCAACCTTCTCAGACTGGCATTAAATGTTAAAGCGAACTTCAGGCTGGCTTTAAACTGAGAGGAGGCACGGTTAGTTGGGATGTTGGGGTGGAATTCCTTCCCATGAGGGTGGGGAGGTCCTGGCACAGCGTGGCATCCCACCCCTACAGCGAGGGGAGCATCGCAGGTGCTCATAAATTTCCTTCATGGAAAGGAAAACTAAAGGCAGAGGGTCCACAAAAATACAGCGAAGTTACATTCATTAATTACACGCTTGGAGCAGAAATTGGGGGGTGAACTACTATATAAGCACATGGTGATGGGGTTTGCATAAAGGAGTAGGGGGAAAGGGAGAATGGAAAAAATTAATTAAAAAAAGGGGAGAAAGGAAAAGAAAGGGAGGAAGAGAGAGAAGAAAGGGAAGAAATGGAAAAGGAAAGGGAAAGGAAGAATTCACCAGCCCTGCTTGCAGCCCACCTCTCTGATGGTGTCTTTTTGTTGTTGTCTCTGTGGACTGGAACAAGGATGTTTGTCCCAGAGAAGTCCTGCCCTACATCCACATGACCCCTTCTCCAGTTACATCTTGTTCTTTCTTGCAGCGTGTTAGTACCAACAATCCTTGTCTGTTATTCCCAACAGTCCTTGTTTGGCTTCATGGCTATCCAGCTATCCATGTTTGAGACTTGGTCATCAGCCCGGAGAAGTGTTCAAGGTCAGGTTGGATGGGGCTTGGACCAACCTGGGACAGAGGAAGGTGCCCCTGCCCGTGGCAGGGGGTGGCATTGGATCACCTTTAAGGTCCCTTCCCACCCAAACCATTCTGGGATTCTGTGACATGGTGCTTAAGAAACTGCTTCCCAGGACTGGCAGGTCGTCTGCAGCCACCCAGAAGCATGTTGTACAACCCTCTTCCCAACATTCCAGACGCTCGTGACATGGATTAGCATAATTCTGGGTAAGTCTGGGCTCTGCTGACTGACCCCAACTCTGGCAGTGAGCAAGGCTGTCCTGCAGCGTCTTGAGCCATTCATACTCTGCACAGGGATTTTCTTTACCTCTTTTCCTTACCTCGTTTATTTCCCTCTCCCCTTTAGCTCTACTCACTTAAACAAGGAGGCATTGCTGGGTACAGATCATGGAACCACAGAATTGTTAAGGCTGGAAAAAACCTTTAAGATCATTGTGTCCAGCTGTCAACCATACTAAACCATGTCCCCAGGTGCCACAGCCACACTTCTGAACACTTTCAGGTATGGGGACTCCACCACTTTCCTGGTCAGTATGTGCCAGGGCTTTACAACCCTTTCCATTAAAAGATTTTTCCCAATATTTGACCTAAACCTCCCCTGGCACAGCTTGAGGCCATTTCCTCTCATCCCTTGTTCCCTGGGAGCGCAGCCTGATGCCCTGCTGGCTCCCCTGTCCTGTCAGGGAGTTGCAGAGAGCCAGAAGGTCCCCGCTGAGCTTCCTTTTCTCCAGGCTGAGGCCCCCCAGCTCCCTCAGCTGTCCCTGGTGCTCCAGCCCTTCCCCAGCTCCCTCAGCCACTCCTCATCTGACTTGTGCCTCATCTAACCTGGCCTTGAACACTTCCAGGGATGAGGCATCCACAAATTCTCTGGGCAGCCTGTGTCAGGGCCTTACCACCCTCACAGGGAAGAAAGTCTTCCCAGTATCCCATCTAACCCTCTAAACTCTCTAAAACCTGTATGGAAAATGGAAGTGCAGATTCCCACGGGGATGATATATTTTCAAGGCCTTAGTTTCACAATAATCAAAGGAGAAGGGAGAAGCTGCAGAAGAATTGAAAATATATTTGAAACTGGTGTTCCAGTGCGTGTTTTGGGGAATCCTTGGTTCAAGTTGTGACTGTTTTCTCAGAAAGGAGAAGCTGGATGGGAAAAAGCCAGTGTCTAACCTTTGGAGGTGGCTTCCTGCTTTTGCAAAACGATTTGCAGACCAGGAGAAATTGTCCTTGGAAGAACCAGCTGAGCCAAGGGACAGGATGTGCCCAGTAGGAGCTGCAGCATGTCCCAGTGCCCCAAGCAGCAGCATGAGAAAAAAGGCACTTTAGTGGCATCACAAAATGTTCAGTTTTCTCTGCAAATTGAGCTGCATCCTGTGCCTGGGGTTTAACATTTAACACAAACAGAGCAGCTGCCCTCAGCTAGAGACCTGTTGCCAAAAGAGTTTGGCATTTAAAAGAACAGGAGCTCCTGCAAATTGAAATAAAAGCAGGCCCAAGGAGGAATCAGAAATAAAAGAGAGTTTTAGCAAAATGAAAATAAAAATACAGAAATTGCAAAGGGAGAAAAACCCCTTAGTAAGTAACACCCCAAGCCCAATTGCTGAGGGGCCAGTTTTGCTAAACCATCTGATTTCACAAGGGTTGTGTGGACTCTGAAGTGTCCAAATAGTCTTGTGGGGAAACAGGGCTGATGTTCTGAAGTGAAACTGCAAAAAAACCAAAGAGACAAATTCAGGGTCCATCCAGCCCCATAAGCGCCCCTGCAGCGCCGGGGTCCTGCCAGGGGAATGCTGAGGATACCCCTGGAGCTGCTTGTGGCATCACAAGAGGGTTACAAGGCTCACCCAGGCAGGAGAGGCCCGTGAGGGTAAGGATAGGCAGCTCTGCACTCCAGAGCAACACAGCAGGAAAACCTGGATTCAAAGGGCAGTGGCCCCTCCTCTCCAGTGTGGCCAGGAGATGGATCGGATAACCTTGGATAGAGACTGGTTTAGCTGGTTCAGGGTCGATCCAGGCACCCACACAGGCAGCCTTTGTTCACATTAATGGTTCTCCCTCTGTTCCAATCCTCCTCCCTTTGACATGAGTTGCCTTTTTCCCTCTCCCACCACCCTAAGAGATATTTCTAGGGCCAAATGCCAAGTGACTCCCACCCCCAGGCAGCAGGAGCAAGGGATGCTGTTTGGGAATGGTGAATTTGGCCATACATGTGCTTTGGGGCCAAAACCATAAGTGGTTTGTGTGGAGACCCCCAGCAACTGCTGATTTGGGCTCTGAGGGTGGGATCCATCATCTGCTCTGACAAAGGCCACTCCTGTATTCCACATGCCATGGGAAGGAGCAGGAGGATAGCAGTGAGGTGGAAGCTGCACATCACCAACCCAAGAGCCGGAGTGATCATACTGTCTCCTGACAGCTGCTTTTCCAGGCCTTTCCTGTCACAAACTTTACCTCAGAGCTTCTCCTATTTTTGGTTTGTGTCTTCTTCCTCCCTCTCCATGAACCATTCTCTTCCTCATGTCAAGCTGTGCAGCAAACCCTCTGGAGCTGGAGCACCAGCACTGAGAAGAATCCAACCTGCTGTAAAGCAATGACCCAATTTAGGAGATTTTTGGGAGCTACTTAAATCCTCTTTACCCGCCTGGGCGTTCTTGTTGTTTATTTTAGTAATCCTCTTTTGCAGAAGTTGCTCCTCTTCCTCATCCCATGCTAGAGGGGGAACAATATCCCGATGCAAGGAGCTGTTCCCACTCTGGAGCCAAAAAGCCCAGAGGCCTTTCTGTTGCTTTGTTCCCAAAAATCACAAAGCTGGTGAGGAGTGCAGCCAGACAAAGTGCACCCGTGTGGCAAACAGAGGCTGACCACAAGTGACAGGTACAGGACAAATGCCTGTGCTCTGGCCTTGTCCTGCTCCCTGAGTGACACTGGATCCACAGAGGATGCTGCCACTTCTTGCAGCGGCTTCAGTGCATTTTCCTTCTCCCTCTCTTCGGGGCCTCCAGTGCTACGTGCCTTTCTTTGGCTGCTGATGGCTTCAAGATGTGGGGATCTGGTTGGTAGGAAAATTCAATCCCTGCTACCAATGCCTGGGAATGTGCAGTGAATAAGCAGCTTTGCAAGTCAAAGAAGTCTGGGAGTGATTTGTTCTTTTTTTTTCTTTTTTTTTTTTCACCAAACTTAACAAGTTTTTTCTTCCCAGTTGGAAAAGACTTCAAACTGGATTATTTCAGTTACAGCAAGTCCTGGTTCTCCAAATCTCAGTCCCTTCCCATTTGTGGTGGGGGAAACAATCATGGCCTCAATATGGTTTGGTCCCAAATGCCTTCACGCAAGGCCAGCGCTGGGGCAGGTTTGGAATACCCAGAACCTTCATTGTTTCCTTCCCGTGCCCCACAAAGAGAAGGTCAGTATTTTTGTTGAGGAAATGCAGGTTTTGTCATGAAATCCCTGCAGGAGCTGAGGAGGGCTCAGCCTGGAGAAAAGGAGGCTCAGGGAGGGATCTTCTCGCTCTCTGCAACTCCCTAAATCATGGAGTGGTGTGGGTTGGAAGGGACTTTAAAGGTTATATCATTCCACACCCTTGCCATGGGCAGGGACACCTTCCACTCTCCCATGTTGCTCCAAGCCCTGTCCAGCCTGGCTTGGAACACTTCCAGGGATGGGGCAATGTAACTGGAGCCAGATGGAGATCTGTCTCTGCTGACAGGTAACAAGCAACAGATGAAGAGGAAACGGCCTCAAGCTGTGCCGGGGGAGTTTAGGTTGGATATTGGGAAAAAAGTCCCTTCCCCAAAGGGCTGCCGAGGGCAGTGGAGGAGTCCGCATCTCTGACAGGGGAGGTATAGTCGTGTGGCTGCGGCTGGTGCTGGCCTCCTTCCCTCCCTCCCCTCCCCGGCCGGGCCCCGCGGGAGGCGGGCCGGTGTCGGGGCCGGGGCGGGGCAGCGCGGGCGGCCCCGGGCGCGGCGGAGCGGAGCCGGTCCCGGTGGCGGAGGGGAGCCGGTCCCGGTGCCCCTTCCGGGGCCGGTGGCAGAGCGGAGCCTGTCCCGGTGGTTGTGGCGGAGCGGAGCGGTGCCTGTCCCGGTGGTTGTGGCGGAGCGGAGCGGTGCCTGTCCCGGTGGCGGAGTGGTGCCCGTCCCGGTGGTTGTGGCGGAGCGGAGCTTGTCCCGGTGGCGGAGCAGAGCCGGTCCCGGTGCCCGTCCCGGTGGTGGAGCGGAGCGGTGCCTGTCCCGGTGGCGGAGCGGAGCGGCGACAGTGGCAGTGTCGGCGGTGCAGCGGGACGCTGTCGGCGGGCGATGGGCGCCGGGCGCTGGGCGCTGCTCTGGGCGCTGCTGGCGGCGCTGCGCCCGCCCCGCGGCGGGGCCGGTGAGTCCACGGGGACCTGGGGGAGACGGGGGGATCCCGGGCGAGCACGGCACGGCCTTGGGACCGGCGGCGGCGGGGCTCCGGACAGGGCTCTTTATGTAGGGTGCGGGAGCGCTTTTCCCGGAGATGCTGCTCCATGGGCACCGCGGGCCCCGCACGGCCGGACCCCCAGGGGAAGCTCTGCAGGAACTGCCCTGCGGGTTTGCGGCAGCATCGCAAACCAGAGTGGGTCTGGCCGTCCCGGGAGAATTCAGTCTGACTGTCCCGGTTCACCGTGTCTGGCTGTCCTCCTGGCACACGGGGTACACTGGGGCTGGCTGTCCTGGTACACTGGGGCTGGCTGTCCTGGCACACTGAGAACACAGGGGCTGGCTGTCCTGGCACACGGGGGGCACTGGGTCTGGCTGTCCTGATACACTGGGTCTGATTGTCCTGGCACACTGAGAACACTGGGTCTGGCTGTCCTGGCACACAGCGCTACCTCTCAAGTGTGTTCCTGTCCCAGCATTTTGGTGCCTGATGTGCCTCTGCTTGCTGGGGATGCCACGACAGTCAGGGACAACAAACTGCTACAGATCAGTCTGGGATTTATCCCGTTAGCCAGCTGTGTACCAGTGCTGGGAGAAATCATCAGGAATCACCATGGTTTGTAGCACTTTGCACTCCTGGCAGTTTGGTGGCTTTTCAGCTCCACGTGCAGAAGAAATGCAGAGATAAAGTAGTTTTAAACTTCAAAAGTCCTGTCATCAGGGCTACCCGACCTTTGGGTGCCTGCTGGGGGTCCACAGCCCCTGCTCAGGGGTGCTGGGGGGTCTCAGAGTCGCTTTGTAGAGGGGATTTGGCAGGGAAGGCAGGAATGTGAGTGTTTGCGTTGGGCAGGGGAGAATTAAGTCCTGACTATCACAGCGGGAGCCTGCGGAGGGGAGGGGGAACTCACTGGGGATGTAACCAGGGATTATGGGCTGGTTTATATTAAAGGTGCTTGAATACAGAGAGTATCTTTGGATTCCAGGTGTGGCCCTGGGGGAGATTCACTTCTTATAATCATGGAATCATTTGGCTTGGAAAAGTTCTTTAAGATCATAGAGTCTAACCATGAACCTGATACTGCCAGATCCACCACAGCTCCCAGGGGATGGGGAGTAGAAAACCCCGCAGGCAGAGGCTCCTCATTCCTCCGGGGTTGTGTCAACAGGTGAATTACTTCCAGCAGTGGGAATTCCAGAACTAGGGATGTAGCCAGCTTTTTGGCAGCCCTGGATGCTGCTATGGCAGCAGAAGACCTTGCTGTGTCAGTCCTGGGCTGTGCAGCTCCCTGCTTGTTGCTTTTCACCCGTAATGAAGCATCCTGCCAGATTTTCCTGCTAAAACTCTGTTCTCCAGGAGAAAGGCACAGGGGACCTGCTGGGCTGTGCCAGAAGGATGCCTTTGCTGGCCCTTGAGTTTGGTTGTGATCCCAGGTGTTCTGGGAGCAGCGCTACACTTGCGAGTGGTTGGATTTCCACGCCAGCTTTTCCCTCGGGGCAGCCTGTGGTTAGGACGGGAGCTGCTCCGGCACCCACGCAGGCTCGCCGGCTTGCAGCTCCTTGGCTTTAGCCTGGGATTTTAGAGCCAGCCTAGCTGCTCCAGATGCAGGCAAGGGCTGTCCTGCCACACAGGGTGAATCCCTTCAGAGGTGCTGTGATATCCATGTCCCCAACTTCTGGGGATGGAATGCGTACCCAAAGGCAGTGCTGGACATGAGAAATTCCTGTTGTCACGAGTCAGAGAGGAAAGTATTTCACTCCTGGGCTAGCAAACACCTCTTCCCACTTAATTAGCGTAAAAACAAGGCTGTGATTCTCTTTGTCTTGAAACTTGAATCAGCAATCATGCCAGGGCACAATCCATGTGCTCCCCAGCCAGGGATCCGTGCCGGGGGAGCTGCTCCGGCCAGAGCCAGAACACTCCAAGTGGAGCATGAAAATGGCACGTTGAGGTTGGCTTGTGCCAGGCAGTGCGAGGTTCCCGCCTGAGTGACCTCCAGGAAGAGCAGAGGGAATTTGGGGTTGCTTGCTTGTTTTCATTTGGCAGATCTTTTGGGAGCTGCCGGGGGTTGTTGCAGAGCACGTCCGTGGAAGTCCCGCTGTGCTGTGCAGCAGGTCACATGGCTTTTGTTTGTGTTGGGATGTGAGGCTTAGGAAGCAGGTTGGAAAAGCTTCGGGTCTTTTTGTTTTTTTACTGCAAGGGAAACCCATTGTGCTGTGGGGGAGCCAGGCAGAGCTTTCCCTCTGCACCACCAGACCCAGCAGGACTGAAATTTCTGTCCTCAAGTCACATTTATTTAGGGTTAAAAATAGTGATTTAGCAAAGGAATACATCCAGCCTCAAAATTCGGTTGTGTTTCTTGGCTCCAGGGAAAGCACACCAGGCTTGTGCCCCATTACTCACTGGTGACGTAGCTTTAGAAACTTGTTGTTTGATGTTTGAGGACTAAAACCTGCCCAAAACCAAACTCAGCCGAACTCAGGTTCAATAAAAGAGTTGTGCTTTCTTTCTCTTTTAAACTTTGCATGGCTGTTTGAGGTTTTTTTGACTTGGAAGAGGGAAATCAATTTAGTTGAAATTCCTGTCTGGCACAATGCCTTTTCTTGCTGAAAGGGAGATTTACCACTCGGCTTGGAATTGCTGATGGCTGTGAAAGCTTCAGAGGACTCAGAAATGGTCCAGTAAAATCACCTACATGTGGTGTATCCTCTGGATTTTATCTCTTGAAAAATATACATTTTTTTGGGAGGGAATTCATTTAGGTCGAGCTGCTTTTCACCTCGGCTGTGGCTGGGTGGGAAGTGCTGGGAGGGAGGAGGAAAATGCCACTACAGGGCGGTTTGGTGATATGTAGGTGGGGGCATGAAGCCTTCAAAAAAAGCTAAGAAATAGCCTTCCCTTGAGAAAAAATGTGGGAGAAGATCCTTGGAGAGCAACGCTAAACAGCAACTGACTCCTACACACTGTCTGAAGCCATTTTTGATCTGACTGCGGCTATTTTCCCGGGAAAGGCAGTTGAGTGGAGGCACTTAACTTAGCAAAAGTTGACTCAGAGCTTGTCCCGCTCTTGGAGCAGCTGCCCCTGTCCTGGGAAGGGAACAGCATCACCAGCAGAGCCTAAAATCAGCAAAATTCCTGCTGGGAGCTCTTCCTCAACACCAGCTGAAAACGCTTGAGATGGGGCCCTGAAAGGGGTTTGCTGCAGTAAAGTCCCAAATTCCTGCTACCCAGGGTTCTTTTTATATTGCAGTCCCAGGGGTGCAGTGCGGCAGGAATAGCTCCTGTCTCTGCTCTGCCCTAAGAGACACGACTGAGTGTTTTCTTTAGCTTGGGCTGCTCCTGTTTGCTTTAAAAAGGGCTTTTTGGAGGTGCTGCTTGTACATGGTCAGTCCCTGCTCCATATTTCCTCCTTGATGCCCCTGGGAGAGGTCTGAGAGATGTTGTATTTTTGGAAATGGAAATAAACTGCCTTTGGTTATTCTTGGAAGGGGCTCAGCAGGGGCTTGGAGGGAGGCACTTGCTGCCTGGTGGTGACAAACCCAAGGTCTTCTCTTGCAGATGATGCTGATCAGAATCCAGGGGTGAGGCTGGATCTGTCGGCAGATTCCCATCACCCAGAGCATGGCGTGACCACCGTTGGCCACTGGGCTTCCCGGAGCCCCAGGGAGGAGCCCCCAACCAGCTCTCTGGGACAGCTGAAGTTTAACCCCACTGTGCGGCACATCATCATCAACGAGCACAAGGACGTCACTTTCAATTGCTCCATCAAAGTGCCTCAGGTTTTGCTCCGGCCGGATGCACCGGGAATTTCCCTGTGGAAGGATGGGAGGGAGCTGCACGTGTTGGATCGCATTGCCAGCAGCCACTTTGAGATTCCTGACGAGGAGGAGGTGTCCATGACATCCACCTTCAGGTGAGCACTGCTGTCCTTCTGGACACGTGGGGAGGAGGGATACCCTGCTCCCAGGGAAAGACAGGAGGCCAGGTGACTAGCAGTGCTTTGGGACTGGGATTAGGATCGTCAAAGTGTGGGTTTGCAAGCCCAGCTCCCACCACTGTGTGCTGTGGAGTGGTTGGTGCTGGATGAAGCCCAGCCCCGGGCTGACAGTGTTGCCATGTGCCCCAGAGCCCTGACGTGGTCTCCCTTCTCTCCGGCAGCATCCTGGCGGCCCAGCGCTCAGATAACGGCTCCTATGTCTGCAAACTCAACGTTGCTGGCACAGAGGTGGTGTCAGATCCCATCCTGGTGCAGCTGGAAGGTGAGCAGCAGGAGGGACATGTGGAGCGTTGTGCCCTGGCTGAGTGACAGCCCTGGGGACCTTGAGCTGGGAGCTATCCTCCAAAAACAGGGAATCCTGGTTGGGAAGGGGCCTGCTGCTGGGGCCGGGCACAGCCCTGGGCAGGACATTGGCATTGATGGTTGTTTCCTTACACAGGCCTCCCACACTTCATCCGTCAGCCAGAGAGGTTGAATGTCACCAGGAACAGCCCCTTCAACCTCACATGCCAGGCCGTGGGCCCCCCGGAGCCAGTGCACATCTACTGGTTCCGCAACAACATCCAGGTCAACGAGGAGCCCCACATCTCCCCGTCAGTCCTGACTGTGCCAGGTGAGCCAGGAGTGTCCCTGCTGCGGCCAGTGGGACATCTCTGTGGCACCAGAAAGGTGCCCTGTGCCACCTCAGAGCTGGCCCCTGTGGCCTCACACTCCTGTTGGGAGGGGCTGTGCTCCCCTGTGCTCTCACAGCCCTGGGCACCTCTCTTAAATCACAGAGTATTCTGAGCTGGAGGGGACCCTCAAGGACATTGAGGCCAACTCGTAGGTGAATGGCCCAGGAAGCCCCATCCAACCTGCCCTGGCTGCTGCCAGAAATTTGTTCCTTGGACGAGGCAGATACTCAAGTGACTCTTTTGAGCAAGAAGCAGATTTGTCCTCCAGTGTATGGTGGTGCCAAGAAGAAACTGCTGCTCTCCTGGGCTGCTGGATGTGGTCCCCTTTCCATGTCTCTGGAAGAGCTTAGGGTGGTCCCAGCAGTGTGTCTACATTCCAGCCAGTGGAGTGCAGGGAGAAAAATCCTTGTGTCCCATAAAACCCACTATGCAGAAGCAAAAGAGAGGGGGGATTTCTTGCTCTGCTCGTGAGGAGAAGGCCACTAGTTAATTAACAGCCAGGCTATAACTGACCGGTCTTGGCACCCAAAAGCAGCCTTTAAAGGGCAGTGAAAGCCGGAAGAAGTGACTCATTCCTCTTGGATGTCCCTGCATCCGGCTGGCATACACTCGGTTGGGTCATTGGAACAGTCCCACTCCTGGCCCAGGAGCACTGGGATGAGCCAGCTTGGCACGTCCGCAGCAGCAGCAACCAGGAGGCACCTCCAGGAAATCCTTGGCATGAGCCAGAAATCCTGGGCTCAAAGGGAAGCCAGTAGCCATCCCCCCATGGGTATTTCCAGGGGTCCTTCTCTGTGATCAGCTGGAGATTTGAGCAATCTTCGACAAGCCTTCAGTCATCTGACCTGGGCTGGGGGCTCTTCTGCTTTCTGCCTTTCCACTTTTGAGGGCAGAGCAAGTCCTTCCTCAGGAGGTTGTGCAAGGGCCCCGTAGGGATGCACCGTGCCGGGTCCTGCTCTAGCAGCACACACGTGCTCCCGGTGTGGAATGGGGTGAGCTGGGCCGTGGGGTCACCCCCGGGCAGCCACAGCAGAAGTGCCATGAAAAGAAAAGGGCTTTTGTGTTGCTGGAAATAGTGAAGCCTAAGGAAGGAAAGTGGGAGGTTTTTCAGTGAGCAGCAGGTTGGGAATTGGTGGGATCTGGTGCATGTCCAGTGGACAGGGATGTGTTTCTGCCCTGCAGGAGTCACTGAATCAACGCTCTTCAGCTGCGAGGCCCACAACAGCAAAGGGCTCACGGCATCCAGCCCCGGCCAGGTCAACGTCAAAGGTCAGCCACAGCATCTCCCTTTCCCTGCAAAACCCACGTGTCCAAGTATGAGCTGGTTTGCTCTCCAAGCCCTCATCCCTCACAAGCTGAGGGAGATCCCATTTAGGACTGCCATGCTCATTTTCCCCTGTTTTAATTCTATATTTAAAGTGGGAGCCACGTCGTAGCACAGTCACCCGGGGTGGTTTGGTCATCCCAGGCTGGAGGAGGAAGCAGCAAAAAGCTCATTTGGAAACAGAACTGTCAGCCCTGGGTTTAGGAAGGGCTGTATCACTCTTTTCCTTCCTTCACAAAAGCTCACAATTTTCCACAGGAAATGGTGGAAATTGCTGACATTCCTAATGGGAGCCACTCTGCCAGTATGAGGAAGGTGTTCCCCGAAAAACGTGGTTGCCTCCAGGCAACCCAGAGTGCTCACAAATATAGAACATGCTCAAAATAGTCCTGAAAATGAGCTTTTTGTGCTTCCCTGTCTGGTGGTCCAGCACATCTGCAGGACTCCCATGGAGGATGACACTGCAGCCAGAGCCAGGGCAGTACCTGGGATTCACCCCTGAGCCCTGGGAGCTGCCAGGGAAAAACCAAACATGCCATGTGTGTGCTTGGGCCTCCAGCTGAGTGTCTCTTGTTCCTCCCTGCAGGAATCCCATCCTCACCTGTCAGCGTGCATGTCCTCAACAGGACAGCCCACAGCCTCAGGATATCCTGGGAGCCAGGCTTTGATGCCTTCTCTGCCTTCAGCAGCTGCAGTGTCCAGGTAACCATCCGTAATTCTTGCCTCACTTGAATGCTCTGAGGCAGGTGGAAGTCAGCGGTGCTTGGCATGAACTGCATGGATTTCATAGCATCCTGGAGTGGTTTGGGATGGAAGGGGCCTTAAAGATCATCTTGTGATGCCCATGTCCCATGGGTAGGGACTCCTTCCACTATCCCAGGTTGCTTCCAGCCCTGTCCAACCTGGCCTTGGACACTTCCAGGGATGGGGCAGCCACAGGTGCTCTGGGAAATCTGTGGCAGGGCCTCACAGGGAAGAATTCCTTCCCAATACCCTGGCTAACCCTGCCCTCTCTCAGTGAAGCCATTCTCCTTTGTCCTATCACTCCATGCCCTTGTCCAAAGTCCCTCCCCAGCTCTCTTGGAGTCCCTTTCCCTATGCACAAGACAATCAAGTTGTCATTTTCATGGAGAGACTCTCAGAAATGCTCCAAGTAGCTCTTTGAGAAGCCTGAAGTTGCTGCAGCCACACACTTGTCCTGGTCAAGCACTTCCCAAACCAGCAGTCCTCTCTTTGGGGTTTGGAGGGGCAGGTTTCCCTCAGCTCCCCACTCCTCACAAACACTAGGAAGGAGCTGAGGGGTTGCCTGTCTCCTGGAGAAGTCAGGGAATGCCACCTCCATGCCCTGCAGGCATTTTCCACCTGCTCTTGGTGGCTGGGTTTCCCAGTTCAAGCCCACTGCTTGCTTTCATGGATGTAGTTTTTATCCTGGATAATCTCCACTCCAGCTGAGATAACATGTGGATGGAGATTTTTGAAGGCAGGTAAAAGTGAAAGCAGTTCCAGGCAGGGAAGGTACCAGAGCTAATATTAGCATGGTATCTGCTGCTGCCTTCCAGCTGGAGCTTGGGAAGCAGGGTGGAGAGCCAAGGAATTTCCTCTGACTTAACATTCATGGCGTGTCAGTAGGAAATAGCCTTTCAGAGTGGAAAACAAGAGCTGATTGCTGGCAAAAACACAGCCGTGACTCAGCCTTTTTGCTCCTGTCCCCTTTGATAATCCCACCAACCGAGTGACTCACTCCCAGCTGTCCCACCTGCCATGTTCTAACTGTTTCAGTCTTCAAACATCCTGATTTCCTTAAAAAGTACGTGGATTTGGTGGACTCTCTCCAGAAGACAAACTGAGGGTGGATCTGGATGCTCGGGACAAGAGCCAGGCCCGTCAGTGCTTTTGGGAGTGTTGTGTGTGTTCCCTGGTCACTGCTCGCCTCCCTCGGAGCATCTCATGGCAGCCTGGAGACCTCTTCACAGGCTCTGACCATGGAGGTGGCATTCCCTGACTTCTCCAGGAGACAGGCAACTCCTCAGCTCCTTCCCAGTGTTTGTAAGGAGTGAGGAGCTGAGGGAAACCTGCTCCTCTAAACCCCAAAGGGAAGGCTGCTGGTTTGGGAAGTGTTTGACCAGGACAAGTGTGTGGCTGTAGCAACTCCAGGCTAGCAAAGTCCCCTAAAGAGTTACTTGGAGCTTTTCTGGGAGTCTTTCCATGGAAAGACATGACAACCTGAGACTGAAGGCTGTTCCCTTTCATTTTGACTGGAAAACACAGATGCTGAGACCATCCTGGGATCCCTGGGGGGTGCTTTTGTTGTTTAAGCACATGGACAGGTCTCCTGCCACCCCAAAACCACAGATGGAGGGTTTTGAGAGGACTGCAGGACCTTCTGCACATGGGTCACACTGGAATGTGTCCTGTGGGTTGGTTTGTCTTTTGAGTCCTCTAAAAAGCAGGACTTGTTCTTGGGATGTTGAATTCATCCATGCTGCTAAATGTAATGATGGAGCCTGATGAGGCTGGGATTAATCCTGTGGCATCTGATTGAGATAAATCCTGTTTTCCAATGATGTCTTGCACAAAAAAAAGACTTTGTTTATTTGGGATGTGCTGCCTGGTCATTTTATTTGGGGTTCCTTTTGCTCCCTCTCTCCTCCTTCCCGACATCTCTTCCATGTCCCCACATCAGGGTTGTCTTCTCCACGTGTGTTGGATCCCTGTCCTTGGACCCCATGAGTGTCCTGCCACCAGCTTTGCAGCGTGCAGGAGCAAAGGGTTCAGATGGGAGGCGGGGCTCTGGATCCTGTTTTCCCACATAAGATTCCTGCTTCCCTGGGGGTTGTCACAGACTAATCCCTGTTTGTGGGTTCATTTGTCAATTAAGGTCAAGGAAGCTGTTCCAGGAGGCAACGTCTCCCTTCTGCTCTTCAGCACCTCGGTGCCTCCCCATGAGTACCACATCCAGCAGCTGGAGCCCATGGAGAGCTACAACGTCCGCGTTTCCTGCAGGAATGAGGTCGGCTGGTCGGCGTTCAGCCCATGGATATTGGCCAGCACCACCGAGGGAGGTAGGAAGTGAGGAGTGGAGGCTGGCAAGGGTTTCCCTGCCTTGGGAGAAGCAGCTGTGCTTTGTGCAGGACCCTGGGTGAGATGCTGCTCCAGAGTCATGGTTGCTCACAAGGTGGGAAAGGAAATTTCCCCATTGGCCATCATGGGATGTAGGGAATGCCGTGGGATTTCTGGTCATCTCCACCTCACTTTCCATCAGACTCCTCACCCATCCACTCTGCTTCCCTCACCTCCTTTCCCTTTGATCCCTGCAGCTCCGAGCACACCGCCACTGAATGTCACAGTGTCCCTCAATGAATCCAGCTCCTCGCTGGAGATCCGCTGGGTGAAGCCACCCCTGGGGAGGATCCATGGGGAGCTTCAGGGCTATCACGTCTGGTACAGGTGGCAGAGCTCCAAGGGGCTGGTAAGTTACTGGGGAAATGGGGAAGAATTGATGAAGCCTAGAAAAAATCCTGGCAGGGATGTCCAGATTGGTCTTGGTGCCTCCATATATTCTCTTGGAGCCTATTTGTATTGTCTTGTGCTTCCAGCTGGACTTCTGCCATACAAACCATCTCTCTTGTGTGTTTATGTAACTCATGGCCCTGTGGTCAATCCAAAGGCATGTGGGAGAGTGTTTTTCCTGGATTTTGAGTTGTTCCTTGCTCAGGTGGGATTTAGCCCATACGTGACCTCCTCTGCAAACCCATAGCACAGAGTCCCAGAGCTCAAGGAGCACTTTGGGTCAATGGCCTGTCCGTGAGCATGTGAAATCATCTGGCAAACCCTGGCTTGCCTTTTCTAGGATTTGGGAAGTAGCCTGCAGGATTTTTCTAGGCTGAGGTTGGTCTGGCCTCTCTGGGCACAAGACCCTCAATCCAGGCCATGCCAGAGGGCAGGAGCCTCTGGGTAAGTGCCCAGATGTGTGCAGCTGTCACCTCTGTGCTGCGGTTTAGGCTTCCTCTGGCCCAGGCTGGCAGCCTGAACCCGGCGTGCAAACACTGACTCACCCCCTAATTTTGTAGGATGCTGCATTTTCTGTTCTCCTTTTCTCCTCTGAGGGAAAAAAGCCTGTATAGATCCAGCCTGAATGAAGCCAGGGAAACAACATTCTGGTCTTGTGACCAGCATGGAAAAAAGTGCTGACAGCTTTGTCATTGGTCCAGCAGAAGGGCCAGACCCAGGCCTTGCCCTTTAAAGCCCTGGGAGACTGTTTGTTATTGTTGTTGTTATTTTTTTATCCATTTCTCCAGTCAAATGCTTATGGAGGGAGATTTTCTGCAGTTCTCAGTTTTTTCCATGAGTCTGAGGCACGAGAATAACATGCTTTATGTTGAGTGGAGATTTCGTTCCTCAGAAAGCTCCTCCAAAGGTGGGACTCAATGATCTTGGAGGTCTTTTCCAACTCTGTGTCACAGAATCACTTTCACAAAGTCCCTAAGTTTTGGCCCTGGACAGGCTAAATATGGACTGCCCCAAAAAAAACACCGTTTTGCAGGATAAGTCAGAGGGGGTGGGGGGAAGCCGGATTTCTGTGTCACAGGGCCACCTGCAGGCCTCTCCACAACGAGGAAAACTCAAAAAAGTCTGTTTATGTTACTCTTAAACCAGCAGCTCTTGTTTGAGCCAAGGCTGCCGGATCTGGGACACGAAGAAATTCCTCAACTACCACAAAACTCCTAAAAAACCATCAAATTTGGCAGGCCTGTGCTGCTTTGAGCTGTCTGTCTGTGACATCAGCAGTGTCTGTCCTCAGCTGACACAGCAAAGCCTCTGGGACAGGGAGGGATCCTGGGGCATTTTAGGCTGCTGATAGGGAAAGGATCTCATGTGGATGCTGGAGGAAGGCAGGAATGTGGGAATTGGAGGTAGCAGTGGGTCCCAGCTCCCACCTCTGTCCAGTGATGCAGAAATGCTGCCAGAGCTGGGCTGTTGCACATCTATTTCCGTGGTTGTTGTGGGACTGGGAACAGAAACTGGTTCCCACTGAGCAGCTCTGATTGCCTCTTCCTCACCCACTGATCCCCCTCATCTCCTGATTCCCTCCTCCTCACCCACTGATCCCCCTTGGCTCTGTATCCTCCTCCTCTCCCAGTGACCCATTTGGTTCCTTTTCCTCCTCCTTGCCTTCCAGTCCCCCCAGCTCCTTGCTTACTGATCTGTGTGATCTCCTGACTCCCTCCTGCTCTCCCACTGATCCCTCTTGGCTCCTGCTTCTTTGTGGGATGTTCTCAAAGGAGCCAGGCTTTGCTGGGCACAGCCTGCTACATGTTTTGGTCACAGCTGGGCAGATGTTTTGCAGCTGGAAATCAGCAGAGTGCAGCATTAGCACTTTCTGAGCTGAAAACAACCAGGAAATGACAGGGAATTTGCAGGGAAAGACTCGCGTGTTTTTCCCAAGGCCTGTTCCATGGGACATGCTGTCTCCTGCCATGGCACCAGACAGGGAAACAATCCTCAAAGCTGGAAATATAATTAGCTTGACACAGAAACCACAGGCAGAAAATATCTGCCCTAAGATCTGCTTCCTGTAGCAGAGCACTTGGACAATCCCACCCAGGAGCGCACGGAGAGCTCGGAGGCTCTGTGGGTATTGAGGCTCACAAGGCTCCACTGGCCACAGTGCAGGCTGAGGGTCATGATCCATATTGCCAGAACCTTTCTCTTCCTTGTGAGATCCCTTTCCTGGCTCAGGCTGCTGGTGCTGCTGCTGTTGAGAAGCAAAGAGGGATAAAACCACGAGGACTGAACGGGAAACGCTGCCCAGCTCCTTTCCCAATCCCATCCGGCCCTTGCACACTGGGCCATTCTTCTCCCTAAATAGCCTGGTGCTGCGTTTCCTCTGGGCTGGGACAGCAAAGTAATTCCAAAGGTTGCCAAGGGGACAATTCTCAGTAAACCTCCAGGTCTCCCAGGATTTTAATGTTGTGCTCTCTCCAGCAGGATGTCTCCACTGAGGTGCGACTGAACTCCAGTGTGGCCGTGCTGCCCGTGGAGGCCACCAATGCCACCTGCTCCATCCGCGTGGCTGCTGTCACCAAGGGGGGAGTGGGACCCTTCAGCGTTCCCGTGGAGATCTTCATCCCTGGCAGTGGTAAGGAGATGCCTGTCCCTGCCTGGGGGAGCAGGGCGGGTTGATGGGAAGCATGAAGGGTGTGCTTCCCATGCCTGGATGAGGCCCTTTGGCATCCATCCCCATTTGGACACTTTCCCTATCAGCCAGGGACCAGGGACTGTCATTTGGGAGCAGGAGAGACTTGCTCTTCCCATGCAGCCTCGCTCCTCATTCCCTCTTCTCCCATGTAACCCTTCTCTGGGCTCGGATCCAGCCCCTGGGAATTCCCCCCTGAGCCCCAGGTGCTGCAGGCTGACTCTCCCCCTGGCTCCATTAATAGGATGTTTTCTTAGGATTAGTAAGCTCAGCCCCCTCTTCGACTCCAGCCTCCGGGAATGCCGATTCCTTTGTCGTGGCCCTGGGCTTCATCTGTGGGACCGTGGCCGTGGGGCTCATCCTCTGCTTGTCCGTGGTTATCCAGAAACGATGTGTGGAAACAAAATATGGGTAAGGGCATGGCAAACTGGGCAGGTCTGGGTGCGTGGGTGGGTGGCCAGCAGCCTGTGCTGGATTTGGGAACAAGGTATCTGTCTCCGGGACTGGTGGTGTTGCCACAAGTGGCGTTTTTTATTCCTGTGGTGAAGGGACTAAGTGTGTTTTTACTGCAGTGATGGTATTTCCTTCCCTTCCTCACCCAGCAGTTCACCTTTCGCTTACTATTCCGATTTTTAAAGGGAAGTAAACTTGTGCAACTTGGGGTGGGAGGCATTTTGACATGGAAGTAAGAGAGCAGAGCTGTGCTCCCTGTGAGCCAGGGAGCGTCTGGAGCCATACCAGGGCAGGGTTAAGTTGGATATTGGGGAAAGTTTCTTCCCCCAAAGGGTGGTGGGCCACTGAACAGGTTCCCCAGGGCAGTGGACACGGCCCTAAGGCTGCCAGAGCTCTGGGAGTGTTTGGAAAATGCTCTCAGGGACAGGGTGGGATTGTTGGGATGTCTGTGCAGGGCCCGGAGCTGGACTCGATGATCCCTGTGGGTTCCTTCCAGCTCAGGATAGTCCATGATTCTATAATGTCTTGTGGCCTAGAGAAACCCCTCCTGCCTCATCCCACGCTCTGGTCTGATGGCCCAGCATTGTTTAAAGAACATGGACAAAGGGCTGTTTTCTCCTACAATAAGCCAACACTACTCACTCATCCTTGTGACTTCCCAAGTGGCATTAACTGCCCTGTGCTCCCACTCTGAAAACTGGCAGTAAGGATCCCTTTCCTAACCCGTGTAGTGTTGTCACTGTCCCTGCTCCAGCTCCGGAGCATCCTGCCCTGTTTTTGCTACCCAAAGCTGGACCTCGGCAGGGCCCTGTACTGGAGGGGCTGTGCCACGTCTCCAGCAGCACTCCTACCAGTACAGACTGCTCCTGGAGTAGGAAATGAGTATCCTATTTCCTCCCAAAAACCTGTGACACAGTCCTTGACAGCTGAGCCTTGTTTGTGGAGCGGCTGTGTTGCTGGGATGTTGTAGGCAATGGAGCTGATCCAGCCAGAGGGAAATGAAACGTGCATTTCCTCCTTTCCTATGGACCCTGGGGGTAGCTGTGGTCTCTTGACCATACTGATTCCTTCATCTAAGCAGCTACACATGTCCCAGCAAGATGTGCTTCTGTCCCACCAGGAATGCTTTCAGTGGGAATGATTTGGAGCTGGCAGTGAACTACACAGCCAAGAAGTCCTACTGCCGGAGAGCTGTGGAACTCACGTGTAAGGATAACTCTTTATCCCTCTGCAGGGAGGTTTGGGGTGATGTGGTAGCAGGTTGGAGGTGACTGAGCTCCTGTTCCCCTCTCGTGCAGTGGGAAGCCTGGGAGTCAGCAGGGAACTCCAGCAGAAGCTGCAGGATGTTGTCGTTGACAGAAACACCCTGAGCCTGGGGAAGGTCCTGGGAGAAGGTGAGAGCTGGAAGCAAACATATGGGATATGGGGCTTCCACTGGTCCCTACATCATCCCCAGCTCCACCCCCACAGGATGTGGGGAGAAGAACAGCCAAGTGACCTGGGTTCATGGAGTCAGAATCCTGGGATGGTTTGCGTTGGATGGGACCTTAAAACTCACCTCATTTCAAATCCCTGCCACAGGCAGAGAACCTTCCACGAGCCCGGGTTGTCCCCCTTGTGTCACTGATGAGGAACGAGCCCTCCCCAAGCTTTGTGGGGATGAGGTCTCCATCTTTCCAGGGACATAGCAGTGTCCTGAAAGGTGGTGCATTGGGCTGTGGGTAAAGGGATTTCTTCTTTCCTCTGGCACAGGGGAGTTTGGATCAGTGATGGAGGGACGCCTCAGCCAGCCCGAAGGTGTCCCACAGAAGGTGGCTGTGAAGACCATGAAGTGTAAGTCATTCCCTGCCCTCCCAGGACTTGACATTGTCTATCCTGCTGGATGCCGATGTTCCCACTACCTCTCTCAGGAACGGCATCCTGGCACTGCTTCATGGCCTCTCTGCCACAGCTCCTGGTGCCACCAGGAAGAGGACACTCATATCAGGCATCCAAGGATGGTGGAGCCATCCTGCTGACCCCTTTCCCATGCAGGAGCCGTGCTGTGAAGGGAGATGGCAGCAGCAATTCTAGGTGTTAAATCTCCTTCTTTTTCTCTGCTTCCCAGTGGATAACTTCTCCCAGAGGGAGATAGAGGAGTTCCTCAGTGAAGCAGCGTGCATGAAGGACTTTGACCATCCCAATGTCATCAAGCTCCTAGGTATGGAATGTCCCTTCCCACCTTCCAGCTGGGATTTGGGCTGGGGAGCCCGACCTGGATCCTGCCCGACCAGATGTCCGTAGGGGACTGTGGTACCTTTTCCAAGCTGTCTATGTTTCCCAGGAGTGTGCATCGAGCTGAGCTCCCAGCAGGTCCCCAAGCCCATGGTGATCCTCCCGTTCATGAAATATGGAGACCTGCACAGCTTCCTGCTCCGCTCCCGTCTGGAGATGGCCCCCCAGGTAGGGAGCACTGGGAGCAGAGGAGCAAGGTGGGATCAGGGTGGGAAAGGAATCCCCCTCTGCAGCTGCTGCAGGCTTGTGGTTCAATGACTGGCCCAGGCTGAGGGATGAGACCCTGCTCCTGTGGGCTCCTGGTGCTCTCCAAGGCCAGGGGGACCACTGGAATGCCATCTGGCAGCCTTGGATGGGGAAACCTTTAGGATCAAACCACATGTGCTTCCCAAAGGCCACACACTGTCTAATTCCCACCTCTCCTTCCCTTCCTTTCCCAGTTTGTGCCCTTGCAGACACTGGTGAAGTTCATGGTGGACATTGCCCTGGGGATGGAATATCTGAGCAGTCGGAACTTTCTCCACAGGGACTTGGCAGCTCGAAACTGCATGTGAGTTTGTTTTCCTCTGCTCCATCCCAGACAGATGGACACCAGTGGGAAACCTGGTGGATTTACAGCCCAGCTGGGCTCCCTTCCATAAAACCTCCCTCGCCATGGAGAGGCAAAGCTCAGCCTTGAGTTTGGGCTTGGGGATGGAGCTGTTCCCATTCCTGTTCCCCTGGCAGGTTGCGGGATGACATGACCGTGTGCGTGGCAGACTTTGGCTTGTCCAAGAAGATCTACAGTGGGGATTACTATCGGCAGGGCCGCATCGCCAAGATGCCGGTGAAGTGGATTGCCATCGAGTCCCTGGCTGACCGTGTCTACACCACCAAGAGCGACGTGGTAGGTCCTTGTGGATGGAGGAAAAGCTGGGAGCCAAGCCCTGGCTGCACTCCAGTTGTTGTGATTCCCTGGAAATGCCAGAGGAGCAGGAGGCTGTGGGTGACCTTTTGCTGCTGGCCCGGCCTCCTGCCGTGGGTTTGTTGAGTGGGCTGCTCACCCCTGCCATGCCAGTGCCTGTTATTCCTGATTTTGAGAGGGTGACAGCTCTCCCCTTTGTGCCTTGGATGCCAGGCAGTGACCTTTCCCCATGAAAAGGGTCATTCATCCCTCCTGGAGTGTCCTTTCAGCGCCGTCCTTTCCCTTTGTCCTCCCAGTGGGCATTCGGCGTCACCATGTGGGAGATCGCAACGCGTGGGATGACGCCCTACCCAGGGGTGCAGAACCACGAGATCTACGAGTTCCTCTTCCATGGGCAGCGCCTCAAAAAGCCCGAGGATTGCTCAGATGAGCTGTGAGTACCAGAACCCCATTCCTGGGCTCTCATGTGTTCCAAGTGGAGGTATCCTGGGAATGAACTCCTTCGTATTTGCACAATTTCCCAAGTTTTGACGTGCCTAAGGAAAGCCACACCCTGGAGCACAGCAGTGTCACCCAGGGAGGGAAAAGCATCTGAACTGCAGGCAGAAACCCCAACAAGTATTGCAGGATGAAGCGAGGGGTTTGCACAGATGTGCTGAGATCACCAGGAGCAGATGGTGACAGGATTTTTTAGTATTTGATTTCTTTATTTTTTGGTTAAAACAGTTCTGATCAGAAGGTCCTGGCTGGTGATGCTCCTCTGTGCCCTACAAAACTCCCTCTAGGGTCCTTCATGGTCTCAAAGTTATAAATCTGGAAAGGGAAAATGCGGAAACCTCAAACCTCTGGATTTCTGAGCAGCTCAGCAAAGGCTTTTCTCCCAAGTTTCCTTCCTGAGTTTTCTCTGGTGCCATTAGAGCTGAGAATGTTTAACACGCCATGGCTAAGAATCCAAACCGGATAAACTGAGTTGTGCAATGTTTCCTAAAAGGCTCCTCTCCAGCGCCTGTTCCTGAAGGAAGTGGTGAAGGAACCTTTTAGATCCTGTCTGCTTGAGGGTGGAGAGGCAGTGAGTGCCCAGCTGGGACATGCGGGGAGCTCCCAGTGCTCCCTGACATCCAGCCTGGGAGCAGGCACCTGCCAAGAGAAGGACTGGACATCCCTGACACAGAACTGGGATGTTCCCAGGGAACAGATCCCAGGGCAGCACTGGAAGAGACTTCTAACAGCAGCTTGGGCTGATCAATCCCTGCCCTTTCGAAACAGCCTGAGCAGAGAGAGTTGTTTTTGTTTTGTTTTAATAGAAATCTCAAGGCTTGCCCAGTTTGGAGGCAAGCTGGGAATTAACCTCATAGCTCCCCTAATCCAGAGAAGTACAGGCTGCCTGGACACACTGTGGCTGCCCCATCCCTGGGAGTGTTCAAGGCCAGGTTGGGCAGGGCTTGGAGCAGCCTGGGATAGTGGAAGGTGTGGGGTGGAACTGGATGGGCTTTAAGGTTCCTTCCCACTCAAACCATTTTGAGATGCTGTTGATTCTCCATACTAACCACGTTCCTCTCCCGATTTCCAGGTATGAAATCATGTCTGCATGCTGGAGAGCCGACCCTGCCACCCGCCCCACCTTCTCCCAGCTCAAGGTCCACCTGGAGAAGGTGCTGGAGAACCTGCCCCGTGCCAAGGGATCCGGTGATGCCATCTACATCAACACCATCCCACCCGAGCAGAGCCCGGACTCCACCCAGGATTCGGGCTTCCCGCAGGCGGACTCTGATTTGGAGGCCGGGGAAGTGTCGGAGCCCGGCTCTCCCGGCGCGGAGGCGGCGCTGGTGGCCGTGGATGTGCATCCCAGCGAGCCCTGGCGGGCGAGGTACGTCGTGGAGGAGCAGCCGGGCAGCCCCGCGGAGGATCCCTACGTGCCCCTGCTGCCCGGGCACGGCTCGGAGCAGGACAGCCGCTGGAGCCGGGCCAGCACTCTGCCCGCGTCGGAGCTGCCGCCTGCCGAGAGCCGCGGGGAGGACTCGGAAGTGCCGCTGGGAAAGGTGTGAGTGGGCACGGTGACAAGGACTGAGAGGGTGTATTTTAATAAACGGTCGTCTCTTTTATTTATTATCTCCCGCACGGTTTTCCTGGCGGAGTCTGGCCCTTCCCGGGAGCTCTTTCCTGAGGGTTTGGAATTAATGCTGTAATTATTTTTCTGTAATTATCTTTTTCTTCCACAAGGACCAGAGCAGAGCGGGGTGGATGGTGCTGAGGGACTGTGGCTCTCCACACCCTGAGGGCGCAGCCAGCCTTGCATGGCCTGGTCTTTTCCCACTTTTTCACCATTTGCTGAGCATTTTGGGATGGACAGCCCTATGGATGGTCTGGGCTCCATCTTTACAACCTGCTGGAAGATTTCATGCCACAAGAAATCCCTGTGGAACATGGCAACAGGACTCCCACTGGAAACAGTGTGTGGTCCCACATTCCCTTCTCCCAGCCAGCAGGTTTCCATCTGTCCTGTCCGGGTGCTGAGGAACCATCCGTCCTGTTGCAACGACGGGGAAACAGGAGTCTGTAAGGAGGATGCTGGGAGGGCTGGAGCCCCCCAGCCAGGGCCTGACCCTTCGCTGCTGCCCCTTCTCCTCTGGGGGGATTTTTGCTGTTTCCATGGCAGGGGCTGCTCAGCGGGAACCAGACCGGACCCTGCGCTCTGTCCAGCACCTGCCACCTCTTCTGTGGTGGGGCCGGGCTAAGGAAAGGGGTGCGAGGGCTGGGAAGGGGATGCAGGAGCTTGGGGAGGGCTGCTGGGCTGTGGATGGGGTGCAGGGATTGGGGAGGGGTTGCAGGCGCTAGGGCAGGGAGGATGGGGCTGGGAGAAGGTGCCGGGCTGGGAAATGGGGTCCCGATCCGGGACGGGGCGGTCCTGGAGGAGCCGGGGTGGGGTTATCGAGGACTCTAGCACCGTGCGGTGTCCCGGGGGATGGATGGATGCCTGGGGGATGGATGTCCGCGGGGCCGTGCCGTGTCCCGTGGGATGGATGTCCGCGGGGCCGTGTGGTGTCCCGTGGGATGGATGGGAATGGATGCGCGGGGCTGTGCGGTGTCCCGGGGGATGGATGCCCGTGGGATGGAGGAGCGGGGCCGTGCGGTGTCCCGGGGGATGGATGCCCGTGGGGTGGATGCCCGCGGGGCCGTGCGGTGTCCCGTGGGATGGATGGGGATGGATGCGCGGGGCTGTGCGGTGTCCCGGGGGATGGATGCCAGTGGGATGGAGGAGCGGGGCCGTGCGGTGTCCCGGGGGATGGATGCGCGGGGCTGTGCCGGCGCCGGGGCGGGGAAGCGCCGAGTCCCCTCCACG
>JAWWMP010000116.1:4687843-4702054 GCA_035047865.1 Dendrocincla tyrannina
TCTCCTCACTGAGGGGCCCGGCCCTCCTCCTCCTCCTCACCGAGCCGCCACCAGCGCGGCCGTGCGCGCCGCCGCCGCCTCCTCCCGCCGCTCCGCACCGCGGGCAGCGGCGGGGCCCTGCCTTCCTCCACCTCCCTCCTCCTCCTCCACCTCACCACACCACAGCCAGGCACAATGGCCTTTGAAAGCCTGTTCTCCAAACCCCCAAACCCAGTTCTTGACCCAAACATGCCCGACTCTGACAGGCAACATGCAGGGGACGAAAGGTCGAGTAACATTCTTCTCTCTCTCCGCTTCTCATAATGGTGGTACTTAGTGGGGTGATGCTGGTAATGATGATGATGCTGATGCTGAATATGATGCTCTGTTAATGTGCCTGAGGGGGTTAACGATGTTTTTGGGGGGGCAGGTCACCTTCAGGCTGGACCGGGGTGGTGGTGGTGGGGAATGCAAGAAGGGGAGGGGGGGTGTCACTGCATTAAAAGTGCATTTTTTTTAGCAAGGTTTTAATTTTTCCTTATGGAATGCATGCGTTTTTACATCTTCATTGATTTATTCTGACTGGGAAGGGGGGCTGTTTTCCATTCTTTCCATAAATTGCACTTTCCAGGGGGTGTCTGTTGAATGTCACCATTGTTCTCTGTCTCAGGCAGGAAAGGGTGCTCTGACTTGGGCGGGTTTTTTATTTTTGGCTGTTTTTGTTGATACCACAATCTCTCACTAGAGCCATATTTAACGTCATTTTCTTGCCAGATTCCACCTTACACATTTAACTGGATCTTTTTTTATGCAGATTAAGGGCTGACTGACGTTATCTTTGCCACCTCTCAATCCCCATGCGCAGAAACCAGAGTCCTGTTCCTGGTGAAAGGACCTCTGTTCCTCCCTCCCTACTTCCCTCCCTCTTTCCCTCACTCCCTCCCTTTCTCTCCTGCAGCTGCTGGAAATTCAAATCCTTTCTCCAGGCAGCCCTGGCCTTCCTAACTAGTTCCAAAAATACTGTGCCAGGGTGGGAACTACCTAGTCCTTCAGCCTGCACCTAGTCAGGGCATGCCTGACACAGCTGCAGGAGTTAAAAGTGCTGGTTTTTGGGGATTCCCTGAGCTTGGCCTCCCCGCACACAGCTCCACAACCCATTGTGGTACTTCAGAGGACAAGGAAACACTGGGAAAAACAAACACAAAAAAAAAGGGCTTGTGAGCAAATGCAACAGTTTCCTCGCTGGAGAGAGAGTCCCTGATTCCCTGTTCAAAAGCAGGAAGTGGTCCCAAAATGGTCCTGGGATTTAGGGAGAGGATCAGGGAGCTGCTGGTTCTTGTTTCGTCCTTCCTGCTTGTCCTTGGGAAGTGATCCCAAAATAGGCCCGGGATTTAGGGAGAGGGTGAGGGCAGAGCCTGGAGCTGCTGTTTTCCCCTTCCTGCTTGTCCTTGGGAAAGGGTGGAAGTTGTGTCATGCTCTGTGTTCCATGTGCTGTGCCCAGAGCAGCCCAGGAGTGCACTGGGATTGCTGGAGCTGGGACAGTGCTGTGCTGGGGAGTTCCTGGAGTCGGGCTGGGCCTGTTCACTGTTTCAGGGACTGAAAATAGCCAATGTTTTCAAGTCCTCCTTGAGGCCAAGCCTGAGTGGCTCCGGGTTGTGCTGGGAGCAGAGTTTTTCCAGCCTGGAAACCAGCCATTCCCACCAGTACAGCCAGTTGTGACACTGGTAAATTGTGCAATAGAACCGTTACGTGCCACCTAACACTCTAATTAATTTATAAACCTTGCTTTATAATGTTGTAATTTCCCAAGTGAAGAGCAACAATAAACACAACCTGGGAGATCAGATTTTTTGTAAAGTATACTTTTAATTTTAAAAAAGCCCCAACTTCCAAGTTTTTGTGTCACATCAGGTGTACAAATGTAGAACCAGTAGAACCAGTTCACTGCAGGGAACACCCATACTGGGAACATCACACTTTCTATCGATTTGTGCAGCAGGAATTCAGGGCACTTCTGGTAATATTTAGTCTTATTTAAGGTGATCTGTAGAATTATAAAGAAGTTGCTCAGTAGAAAATAGTAAAGCCTCCCTGTCTGTTCACAGTTTGAATATTCCAAGTTGGAAGGTTGTTTTAATCCAGAGTCCTTGATTTTATTACTGTTTCTGAGAAGTAGAAAAGAGTCAAAAAAGCCCTGTCTGGCCACACTTTGGATATTCCAAGTTGGAAGGTTGTTTTTAATCCGGAGTCATTTCCTCAAGCCAAATTGTTTGTAATTCTTTAAATATTTTTAGTTAACTCCTGTTGGTGACATTTTGGTGGTGAAGAGTCTGAGCCTTCAAATACAGGGATCTTGGAAAGGTTTTTCCTGCAAGGTGAGGGTTCAGTGAGGTTTTTTTGGTTCTGTGTGTGAGGAAGAATTTGAAGGCAAACTCGGTCACAACAAATAAACACATAAATCAGTGCTAGCTTTCCCAGGAACTTTAGAAAATCACTTTGAGTTCAGTTACTTTCAGTTTTTTACTTCTCCCTCTGATTTTATTTGATTTTCCCAGTTAAAGTTCTGTGTTATTTGGAGTTATTTTCATGATTAATTCCTAATTTCTTGAGCCCAGCGGCACCCTAGTATCAAAATTTTGGGACTTCTAGCCTTCTAATGTCTTATTTTAAACGTGGAATTCTAACAGAATTATTAAACTAAGTATTCATTATTGAGCGTTTTCTCATTTTATAAACCTGTTGAGAGCATTGTGCTGGAATGTCTTTCCCTAAATAATTCTGGACCGGTGTCACAAACACCTGCACTATTTTAAACTAAAATAATTTTCAAATCTGACCTTTCCTCAGCTCTGAATCACACCTAAAATTTAAAGACTTAAACAATGTTTGAGGCTTGAGATCCCCATATTATTTGAGAAATGCTTCCTGGGTTTGGACCCTGGACTTAAGGAGCTTGAGGTGTAAATCTTCTTTAGGCATAAGGAATTCTATTTTAAAAATGACCCGGAATAAGGTCAAGGAAGGAGAGTTAAAAGCCAAGTTTTAAGGTTAGAAATGAAACTGAAGTAGCAGAATTTGGGGGACTTACTGATCTGTGGGTTTTGATGCGTCCCTGCCCAGAGATGTGGGGTTTGATTTGCCCTTCCCATATATTTGTGTAACTGCTCAGTGATCTCACCTGTCTCGTTCTCCCTGGATTCTGTGCCTTTCTGATCCGTTTGGGAGATGCTCTAGGAACCCACCTGGGACAGCGGGAATGCTTTCTGGGATTGTTTCCACATACCCATGGAGCTCTGAGTAGCTGGAGATGGTGGGAGAGGGAGGGAACCTGGAAAAGGGGGAGGTCGTGCTGTCCTTTCCTAATGCACAGCTCCAGATCGGGATTTAAATGGGAATAAAACCCTCTAAAACAGATGAGAATTTTTTTTTTTTTTTTTTAATATTTTGGAAGTTCAGTGCTTGGAAAATGCTTGGATGTTGTGGAAAGGACTTAGGGATTAGAGGACTTGTGTAATCTCTCTGACATGCAATCCAAAGGATTGTATTACTGAGCTTGTTTTACCTGGAAAGTTACTCCAGTCCTGGATGTGTCCCAGAGGTGGAAATCTATGAGTTCAGTTCCCAAGGGAACTGGGAAATGGGAATGACCCTGTTCCCAAAGAGCATTTCCAGTAGGTATTTTAAGAGCATAATTTAATTGATCCTTGAGGGAACGAGTTTAGCTGGTGTTGTCAAAATATAATTGAGTTTTTTGGGATAGCTGCGGGTGTTTCAGGAGTATTTATACTCCAGTCTCACTTTATTGTAGCTCCAAGAAATTCCAGGCCATAGGAGCTCATACAGCAGCCATGTCTTCTCCCTGGCATATCCATTTATCCCAAAAATCACAGTTTGGGGTTACTTCAAACTTCTTAACCACTTTTTTTCCAGTGATAGTGAGCTGGATAGTGACATGGAATTTTATTGTCCTGCTGTTTTTCCTCCTACAGAGAAGATGGAGAGCTGGAAGATGGGGAAATAGATGATGCTGCCTATGAAGACGTGAAGGAACACAGCACGAAAGGGGATGATAAGCAGAAAAACGAGAAAGGCCACCGGAAATCCCGGAAAAAACGCAAAAAAGAGAAGGAAAAGAAGAAATCCAAAAGGAGAAGACGGGACAAGCATAAGGTTAGGACAAAACCAAAATATTGGAGGTGCTGTTGGAACTGCAGGTTTCCAGGATTCGACAAAAATTCACGGAGTTGGAGAAGGAAAGTAAAGTGGTGTTACTACTCTTAAGACTTAAACTGGTTTTAAATCTTAAGCAGTGGTTTAAGTGAAGCCACTGGGAACAGTCATGGAAGATGAATCCCAGGGATTTGGGAGTTTTTAGGATAAGAGGGAAACTGCAAATTTATAATTTCACCTTTTTTCCTGATTATTTATGGAAAGAAAAGATTTCAGGCAAGTTAAGTGAATTCTTCAGGAAAATTCACTTGGAAAATGCAATAGAGATTTTAGCTCAACTTCACGAGATTAATAAAACTTGATCCTGGAAAATTAAACCTGCTGGTCCTTTCCTAAAGTAGAATGTTCCCTCGAAATTCCCTGCAGCTCCATAGCTCTTTTGTGCTTTTTTCCAGCATAATTCCCCTTCCAGCGATGACAGTTCTGACTACAGCCACGACTCCGACCTGGAGCGCCCAGAAAGGCCCCACAAAAAGAGCAGCAGCTCTTCCTACAGGGATTATGATTCGTCCTTCAGTCAGGTAGGAGGTTTTTAAACTGCTTTTTCAGTCTTTATTGAGGTGTCATTTGAAGTGCAAATGTAAATGATGTCTAGCTTGAAACTGGCACTCGTTCTCCTGGATTTCAGGAAGCACATCTGGTTCTCATCTCCCTGGGCAGATTCCCAGGTGAAAAGCAGGATCTGTGGCAGAAATATGGGGTAAACAAGCTTGATACCAATTTTCCCTCCATGAGGCAGCAGGAATTATGGAATCTTTATTATTAAGGAATCTTTTATTGCCTGCTTTGAATTTAGACCGGAATAAGAGGAAACAGCTCTTGAAAAGCCACTTTTCAGTATCTAAAGCGGATTCGGATTTCTGGGAGCTCGGTTTGTCCTGGTTTTTCTCTGTCTGGGTATGAAAAATAGTCATTCTTACCAAATAACTGATTTTCATTGTACCAGTGATGCTTTTTTGGGCAAATCTGGGAATAAAACAGCCCAAATAAAGGAATTTTAGACCACTCTGGAGTGTGGGGTTTGGGAATAAAGAGTTGCTTCCTAATGCAATCCCTTTCCCTACAGCATGGCCACATGTCAGGGAATTACATGAGTTCCCAGAAAATGCAGCATAAAAAAAATGTCAAAAGTAAGGAATATGACGACTACAGTCATTACAGCGATGAAAACTTTGGGAATTACAACGATGAAGAAAAGGATGAGGATTTTGCTGACCAGCTGAAACAGTACAGACAAGCTAAGGAGACCTCCAGTGGTGATTTGGGACCTCCATTCCCGAAGGAACCGGTGAAGAAACAGGGGATGAAAGGGATCCAGAAAGGTAAGGGGATTCTGGTGACAGCAGCTGTGTTGAGACTCATGTTGTCACCAGAGAACCATTTTCCCTTAATGTCATCATTTAAAGAGGCCCTTCATGTTTTCCAGGCATATCCCAGCGAGGGAACAACTACAGCGTGGGCCGAGGGCGTGGCATGCAAAAGAAACTGAAGCGCAAAGATCGTGGAAGGGGCAGAGGAGGCAATAAAGGATCTGATGGCTTCCATGAGGTACCTGCAAGGAAGTCCTTAGGCCCAATTGCTGGATTGCCAGTGCACCACACAGGACTTAATATTTGGGCAGCAGCAGTGAACTATGGATTGATTTCTTTTCCAGGATGGAAAACCAGTGAAGAAGTGGGTGAATATGAGCCAGGAGTTCATCAATCAGCACACGGTGGAGCACAAGGGCAAACAGATCTGTAAATATTTCCTCGAAGGCAGGTGCATTAAGGTACGTTTTTAAATTTTTTTTTACTTAATTCTTAGCTGATTCGAAGAAAACTTGGGTGTTGCAACTCACTCTTTTGATTGCTGATGTTTTGAGGATTTATTGATAAATCCACCAGAATTATTTGTGGAAAAACACCCCCTTCTGTTGCATATTTTGAATTTAATTTATTAATTCTATTAAAGTTACTAAACTTTAATAAAATAAAAACATCTATGACAGCATCATAAACTTACGCTGCCAATGTATCATATGTAAATATGATACAAATTTTTTTATCATATGCTAAAAAGATCTCACAAGTCTGGAATCCAGATAGGCAACAATTCCTGAATATATTAAATTATTTATTCTCTGCTAATTTGGAAACATTGATTTCTAAGGGATTTCTCTCTCTAAAAAGTGGGATTGTTAAAACACACTTAAACCACTGGATGCTTCTCTAGTGAGTGAATCACTTTTACTTGGTTCCTCAGGATTTAGAAGTGCAATATTTTGTTTCTTTCTCTAATGGTTACAATAAAAGTGAAAATTACTGAAAATACTGCTTTTCTTGCTGCCTTTAAATATTTTGTCTCATTTAGATGAGGATTTGCTGCCACCTTCAGTTTTAAAAGAGGCTGAAAGAGCACTTGGTGTCTTTTTCATGAAAATAAATCCTAAAAAAAAATATACAAACTCCCTCCCCAGCAAAATAATCCTAATGGACTACAGGAGATATGGAAAATAATTCAGGAAAATATTTGATTAAATGCCTTTTGATCTTTGCGAAGGTGGGGGCAGCGAAAAGACCTGAGAAAGCAAGAGCAGCTTGTTTTCTGTCACCACTCTGTATATTCCTTTGAAATCCAATGCAGGAATTTTCTCCTGTTCGGGGTTTTTGGGGACATGATTATAATGCAAGTCAGTGCTAGTCAAGACAAAAACTTTAAATTCAGCTGAGGAGGATGTTCTTCTTTCCTTGGGAAATGAAATTATTCAGCATTTCACATGGGTAATGGTTTTTCTTTGTTTTCTGATTTATTTATAGGGAGAACAGTGTAAATTTGATCACGATGCAGAGATTGAAAAGAAGAAGGAAATCTGCAAATTTTACATCCAGGGTTACTGCACCAAAGGAGAGAACTGCATTTATTTGCACAATATCCTTTAAAAATGTTTGTAAATTCAACTGAAAGTTTCTATTTCTGTTGATTTATTTGTATTTATTTTGATAGAAGTGATATTTAAGGGTGGTTGTTTCTTTTCCTAAGAGACTCAACCAAAGACTGGATTTATTGCAAAATTAGTTTTTTGCTCAAATAGTTCAGAGGGAGAAATGAGTATAAAATGACTGGGTTTTTGTAAATTTGAAGGATTTTTAACATTTTTAAAGGTAAAACTCCTTGAAGTTTAGATATATTCATCCACATATTTTTTAACCTCTGATCTATTCCTGTTTGTTCTTGTGTTTTCCTCTGGAATTGAGACCTGTTTTAATCACAACTTTAAAACTGAATCCAAAGGCCACAGAAATGTAATTATTAGGTGAATCTTAAATGGAAGTAAGAGGGAAGTTGGTTTTTAGCTTCCAAAATTCTTAACCTATGACTCTGGAGAGATGAATTGCTGGTGAAGACTTGAAGGATAGCTGGGTTTTCTAAGCTTCCCAAATGGTTAGCAATCCTTAATTCCTTGAATTACATGAATTCCCCTGCAAGTTCTACCACACAGGAGCCAAGTGCTATCAAGGAGATAAGTGCAAATTCTCGCACGCTCCCCTGACTGCAGAAACAAAGGAGCTGCTGGATAAGGTGAGGGAATCTGAGAGGAGCTGCTTTCACTCCTCCCACATAAAATTCCTCCTTGAAGGAAGTGAACTGGTGGGAAATTGTCCCCTCCTGGCTACTGGAGTAGTTTTCTTCCTGACTGGGAATTGCTGTCCATTAGTTTTGTAGCAGGTAACAGGAAAGTGGTTTATTTAAATAAGTAAATAATATTTAAATGGAAGGTGCAAGTCTAAATTGAATTTCAAATACTGGG
Source organism: Dendrocincla tyrannina (assembly GCA_035047865.1). Lineage (NCBI taxonomy): Eukaryota > Metazoa > Chordata > Aves > Passeriformes > Dendrocolaptidae > Dendrocincla > Dendrocincla tyrannina. The sequence continues at coordinate 4,695,843 of JAWWMP010000116.1, forward strand.
AAATTGATGGAATGTTTGTTTGCTCCATGGCTTTGTTCCAGGTTTTGAATAATGAGGAGGAGCCCCAGAATGAAGACGAGAAGGAGCTGGAGGAACTCCGGAAGCGGGGAATAGTTCCTCTCCCCAAGCCCCCACCTGGCGTCGGACTCCTGCCAACCCCCCCAGAGCAATATCCCTTTTCTGAGTCTGACATGGAAAACTACCAAGATCCTTCAGGAGATTATAAGAAAATCCCATCTCTTTTTGAAATAGTTGTGAAGCCCACTGTGGATTTGGCGCACAAAATTGGGAAGAAGTAGGTGTTGGAATTCAGGATAGAACTCTCCTGAATATTTCTCATTTAATTATTGTCTTTGTTCCTGTCAAGATTCTGGGATATGCTAAGGATGTGCCCAGTATTTTGTATCAGAATTATTTAATGCACTCCATAGAAAAGCTTGACCTTTCAGAAAGTCACTCCATTGGCTCTTGGTTTGGCATCTCCTTCTGCAGGTGGAGCAGTTCATTCCCTACTCCAGTCTTTTTGTAATTGGCTTTTTCTTGAGAAAAACTGATGGACATGAGCCGGTATTGAAAAAAAAATGTTCTTCCAGCCTAGCTCCATTGTCATTCAGGATAAGAGGACGTGGCCTCAAGTTCTACCAGGGGAGGTTCAGGCTGGACATTAGAAGGAATTTCTTCATGGAAAGTGTGGTCAGGCATTGGAAGGGGCTGCCCAAGGAGATGGGGGAGTCACCATCCCTGGAGGTGTTCAGGAAATGACTGGAAATAGCACTCAGTGCTCTGGTTTAGTGACTGGGCAAGGGTTAGACTTGATGATCTCTGAGGTCTTTTCCAACCTAAATGATTCTGTGTAATTCTGTGGTTAACCCTTTTGGAAAATAATTGTTTCTTTGGGATTTTCATCCAAGTTTGGGTCAAATAAGTACAAATAAGAGTGGGGATGGGGAGGAGAGAGCCAATGGGCTGTTGGGCTTTTGTAAGTCCCAAATTTGATTCCTTAATTTTCTTCTCCTCCAGGCCACCAACATTCTACAACAGCTCGTCACCGCCGAGGCCGCCCTTCCAGGGCAACGACCCCCATTCCCAGCACATGTACAATCCCGGCTCCAGTCCGGGGCCGGGCCCCGGCATGTCCCAAGGACACAACGGGCCACCCATGCACCCTGGTTCTCCTGGCCACCACCCCTGTGGGGGACCGCAGGGGCCAGGGATGCCACAGAACGCCCCCATGCAGGGGGTGCCCCCGGGCTACATGGGCCCGCAGAACCAGACTGGAATGCCCATGCAGGGGCAGCAGGGGGGGCCACCCCTCACCCCGCCGGGGCTCGGTGGTTCCTACAACTCCCCCGGGGTGCAAGGACACATGGTGAACATGCCGAGGGACAACCACTGTCCCCCAGGGCCGCAGTACCAGCAGATGCCTGGGGAGTATGAGTCCATGCAGAACCCGGCTGACTTCTACGACAATTACTATTCCCACCAAGCGGTGCATAACTTCCAGCCAGCCAATAATTCCGGAGGTAAGCACATCTGCTGGAAGAAACCTGGAGAGAAGCGTCCTGGAGTCTTCTGGCTTTTTCAGCTGATGGTGTCCTGTTGCGTTGCATAAGTCACGTTTTGCTTTAGGTTTGGACTGGATATTAGGGAGAAATTCTTCCCTATGAGGGTGATAAGACCCTGGCACAGGTTGCCCAGAGAAGCTGTGGCTGCCCCATCCCTGGAAGTGTTCAAGGCCAGGTTGGATGGGGCTTGAGCCACCTGGTCTGGTGGAAGGGGCTTTAAAGTCCCTTCCAACCCAAACCATTGCATGTTTCCATGTTTTATAGCTGTGAAAGCTTCTCTGTGATAGCTGCTAACGGGTTTGTCCTCCTGCAGATGGAACATGGCACGGAGAATTTACAGACCACCAGGCTCACCTCATGGCTCAGGAGTCGCATCAGGGCGGGAGCGAGTCGGAATGCATGAGTGGCCACATGGGCCACAACCAGGGCCTCAACGTGCCGGATTTCCTGCCGGCCATGCAGAAGGCCCTGTATGCCAGACTCAGTCAGAAGCACCAGCGGGATGGGGACTCTGCCAGCAGCCAGGGCCAGAGGGCCATGAGCAAAGACGAAGGTGAGGAGGGTTTTGTTGGAATTCTCAAACCAGTTCTTGGCTGTGAATTCCCCTGGAGCAAATCCGGTGACGTGGACTTGAGTCACTGTTCACATTATTGGGGATGTACAGGCAGTAAGTCGGTATTTTCAGCTCTTCTTCCCAGCTTGTTCTAGGATTGTAATACAGCCTCAATTGCTTCATCCTAGCTCCAAGGAAAAAGATCTGTGGATAATTTCTGAATCTATTTTGCACTTTTAAAAGTTTCTGTGGTTGATAATTAAAGGAAATCTCTGATTGATCCTGAAGGGTGTCTTGCAGCCAGGTTTGCAGGTGCACCTCTAGATCTTCTTTCCTAGAGCTGTATTCTTCCTCTCTGTCATATCCTTTACGATTAAATATTCTTATTTCTTCCCGTCCTGAACCTTGACTTCTCCCCCAAACCTTGGGATTTGGATTATAGTAAGGCAGCAGATTTGTCATTTATCTGGTTTTAAGGGGCCCTTTTACTTTTCCTTCTTCCATCAAGACTCAGATTTTACCTGTTTGGGTTTTTTTCGCTAGTACTGTTAGAATTGTTTGGAAGGAGGTTGTTTTCCCAAATTAATATTGATGGATATGGAGAGAGAATGCAGCAGAGCTTGGGAGTATCTCCACTACTTCCAGGGTTTTTTTGTTATGTCAGTTCTTTGATTCAATGGAATTTTGTCATTTTAGATTCTCTTTTTATAACACAGGGAGTGATTATTTTATATCAGATCCTTTCAGTTTGATTTTACTGAGAAGTTTTCCATTAGGGAATAAATGTGTCGGATTCCCTGGGGATTATTTGCTCCAATAATCTAAATTCTTTGGGATTTCTTTGGTTTCTAGATGACAATGTCAACTGGTATTCCAGTAGTGAGGAGGAAGAGGGGAGCAGTGTTAAATCAATACTCAAAACCTTAAAGAAACAAAGTGAAAACTTTAGGAATCGGCAACAACATTCCACGGAGCAGCACATGCTTGGAATTCCTACGGATCCCAGGCTGGCCAAAGACAAAGGTGTGGGGCCTCAGAGTGCTGACCCGAGACTGCGGGGCTCTCCCAGGCCCAATGCCAGGAAACCCTCGGAGTCGGCGTCCTTGGACCCCCGGCTGGCCCGTGATCCGAGGGTGCACAAGGTCAGTGAGGGCGGCCATGGCGGCCCCTCCCTGGCAGGGGCCAAGCTGGATTTGCACCACACCCACGCTGGGGTGAAAGTCAAACAGAAAGGGATGGATGACGACGAGGAGGACTCGGAAAGAGAGCTGAGGGAACGGGCGTTTCTCATTCCCTTGGAGCCTTTACCTGGCGTCACATTAAGGGATCCCCGATCCCAGCTCCGGCAGTTCAGCCACATCAAGATGGATGTGACCCTGATGAAACCCAACTTTGCCAAGCACATTGTGTGGGCCCCCGAGGACTTGCTCCCCATCCCTTTGCCTAAGCCTGACCCCGTCTCTTCCATCAATTTACCTCTCCCTCCGCTTATTGCCGACCAGAGACTGAACAAACTGCGGAATCTGAAGAATGATCCGCATCCAAACGCGCTGCCGGCTGACCCCCGGCTCGCTGCCAAGGCCAAGAACAGCCTCGTGGGCCGGGCTGGCTACTTGGACCCGGCTGCAGATTCCCACACAAGTAGCTCCAGCAAACTGGGGGATCCCCGCTTGCAAAAAAACGTGGATCCCAGACTCCACAGACTGTCGAGTGCAGACACACACCACGGAGTCGGGAAGGATTCCCACCCTCCCAAATTTGACCCTCGGCTCGCCAGAGCTGCCGCCAGCTCGTCCCAGCCCTCGGAAACTGCGGCTCCCAAACCCGACCCCGACGCTCTGCCTCCCTACGCGCCCAAATTATCGTCCAGCGGCGTCAGGCTGGGAACGCCCAGCTCCATCCTCAGTGGGATCAGTTTGTACGATCCCAGGGATCACAGCTCGGCCTCGGACACGGCTCCAGCCAGTTCGGGAGAGAATGGAGAGAACCAGAAAAAAAGTATTTTGAAGAATTCCAGTAAAAACGAGCCCAGTCTCGCGGAAGATGCGTCCCTGCAGAAAGCCGCCTCCAGCACGGAAAAACCTAGCGAAGGCTCAGCGGAGGCTGCTTCAGACAAAGCAAACAGCACTAGTAAATCTCAGGCTAAACACTCCAGCGCTGCTCCGGCCGTGCATAATCTCCCGATCCAGGCTTTGTCGGGATTAATCAGGCCGCAGTACAGCGACCCTAGGCAGGTGAGGCAGCCCGGACAGGTAACGCAGACCCCGGAGAGCGATCCCAACGGGGAGTCGGATGATAAATCCTTAAAAGATGTTTTCAAGACTTTCGATCCAACCGCTTCCCCGTTTTGTTAGCAGATGGCTTTGGAGCCTTTTTACCGTTGTGGATATTGCAGTTCTCTGCTGTTTTGTACCTGGGTTACCTCTTTTGGCTTTATTTATTTTTAAATTATAATTCCCACCACTTTTCAGCTGCTAATCCTGAACCACACACAGTTCTCCAGTGCGCTCGAGTGTTTGCAAAGCTGTGGTATTTTCTAGAGAATCCTTTTTTTTCCAATTTCAGGGAGACTAATAATTGACCTGTAGAAAGGAAACCAATCCCCCCGGATCGTGTTAGAGCTGAGAAAAGCACTTTCATTGTAAATAAGTCATGGAAAATCCCCAGAGCTGTATATGTGTGAGCTGCCTCTTCCCAACCACCACTTAGATCCGATTGCCACATTTGTATAGATCCAAGCAATATTATGTACATGAATTCCCAGGAGGGACGCCGTTCCAGGACTGCCAAACCCCTGAACTGATGGAAAACCTGCGTAAATGAATTCCAAGGACATCGTCGCTCCTCCTTTTCCGATCAGTTGATGTAAGACACGGACAGTTTTTATTCCTGCAGTCAATATTAGTGTAAAAGAGACTCTATCGCATATTGAGGATGAAAAATGTCATATCTTTTAAAAGTATTTTATTCTATGCTGTAAATAGAAAAAATTGTGAAGTACATAACTAGAAAAAGTAACTGTTCAAAGTGGAGAAAACTACGTTGTCTAATACGAGAAGAAAAAGGTTTTTATTTAATTTTTTTCCACGCCTACACGATTGGGATTTAGTGCTCCGAGTTCCATTGTGGTGTTCATGTATTTCAACGTATTTTTGTATTCAGCTGCTTAATTTGTATTGCTTTTTTTGTATGGCTGTAACCGCAGTACTTGTATTCATGGTGTCTCGACGACATTTTTAACAAAACAATTAAAAAGGGTACCGTTAATCCTTGGTGGTGACTCCGTGGGGACACGGGGATGGTTTGTGGGTTTTTCACATAACCTTGTACCTGGTTCCGAGGTCTCTCTGGGAGAGAGTCACTGTTTTCCGTTGCAAAACATCTCGCATGTCTTTAATTTCCATGGGAGAATACGACTGTCCTCCAAGCCTCTTGTCCTGCCTTTTGGGTTGCTTTTTCTCCAGAGGAAATGTAGTCATTCCTAGCCAGCTGCCTTTCCAATAAAATCTTGCTGGCTGCTCAATGGCCATCTGCTTCCCCACCCCTTTGGAATGTTTCTTTGCATTAAGTCTCTTCCTTGGTGCACCTTTTCCTCTTGATTTGTCGGTTGGCCAAGTGACACTTCTACTGGGACAGTCAAGTTCATCCCAAATTCTGAGGTTTTGTTTTCTTGCATGTATGAGGCAAGGGAAGCTGGTGATTCCTGTGTGGCAAAGGAGACATCTCCAAAGGCAATCATGGTTTCAGTTTGTCTTCTTAATTTCCCAGAGCTTAAATTCCATTAATTTTATGATCTTTTGAATAGGAAAACTGGATAAGAGGCATGGAACTCTGTTACTCTGGAGTAATTCATTAGTCCTCCGTAATTAAATATTCATCTGGTGACAAGTGTGGCTGGTCAAGGTTTTCCTCAAAAAACCAAGCCAGCAGGGAAAAATAGTGTGGAAATAGGATGTGGATACAAAGGCCAGCAAGTCCGCACAGCCTGTTGTCTCTGTGTAACTGCTCCTTTCTTTTCCTTTCCCTTTTCCCTTTCCCTTTTCCCTTTCCCTTTTCCCTTTCCCTTTTCCCTTTCCCTTTTCCCTTTCCCTTTT
>JAWWMP010000116.1:4702154-4729735 GCA_035047865.1 Dendrocincla tyrannina
CCTTTTCCCTTTCCCTTTTCCCTTTCCCTTTTCCCTTTCCCTTTTCCCTTTCCCTTTTCCCTTTCCCTTTTCCCTTTTCCCTTTTCCCTTTTCCCTTTTCCCTTTTTCCCTTTCCCTTTCCCTTTTTCCCTTTCCCTCTTCCCAAACCTTCCCTTCCCAAACCTTCCCAAACCTTCCCAAACCTTCCTTTCCTTCCTTCCTTCTCCTCCAAGCCAGCAGGTCTCCATGGACACTCCCAGCTCCTCTGTGGCTCCTCTGCTTCTCCATCCACCTGTGCTCCCTCCTTTATCCATTGCAGATTGCTTCCCAGAATCTCCTGTGTGCCTGCTGCTCTCCCTTGGAACACGGAGGAGATTCCTTCCAACCGTGCCAGGAACAGAACTCCTGGTATGGGGAAGGTGACAGAGTGGGCTGGAATGGGCTGTACGTCCAGCCATGTGTGATCTGCTGTGGTGTTTAATTGTGTATTCCACAGGGAAGGCTCGTTCCCACCCCACCTGCATGTGCAGGATTCCAGCATGGATCAGTGTTTTCTTTGGAAACCTGCAACTCCTGCCCCTGAGGGTGTGGAGGATGGATGTGGAGAGCCAGAGGTCCAGGAGCAGCCAGTGGCATCAGTCTGGGATCCTCTGGAAGCTCTGAGGTGGGTGATCATCAGCATTTGAACGTTTTATTTGGTAGGAGAAAAGCCTGGGGCTGAAAGGGATTTTAGAAGGAAATATGCAGGATCAGGGACACAATATAAATATACCCACTGCTGTATCCCTGGATATGTGGAGGAAGATGTTGGTCTGTGACCTTGTCTGCTCTCTGCACTGCAGATAGACTGAGCATCTCCAGATCATGAATTCCTGGAGTGGTTTTGGGGGGAAGGGACCTTAAACTCATCCCATTCCACCCCCTGCCATGGGCAAGGACACCTCCCCCTGGACCAGGTTGCTCCCAGCCCTGTCCACCCTGTCTCAACACCTGGTGTTTGCTGCCCTGTGGTAAAACACTCACCAGGAGATTGGCCTCCCCAGGGAGCCTCTTCCAAGGTTTTTCTGACACGGTGGAAACGCTCCAACATGCATCCTTCATATTGCAAATATTCCAACACCACTGGGATGAGAAGCGCCTCTGGTGTTACAGGTGTGTGTCCATAACTGTGTGTCCTTTCCTAGGACTGGGATGCTTTGGGATATTCCTGATCTGAGGGGGTTGTTCTTGTACCAGAGCCATCAGGGTGGGCTCAGCCTTTGCTTCCCGAGTCTTGCGGAGACCTAACTCATCCCTGCTGGAATGTAGAGCCTCCTTGGCTCTGTGCCACGACAGATTTTTCTTCCACTGCAGACAAAAAGCAGCAACTTCTTCTTCTTCAGGGTCAGGTGAGGGTTGTCCCAAACCCTATTGGACAAAATAATTGCTTTAAATACGCCTGTGTGTCCTAATTGACAGGAAAGTCTGGATGTGAGCCAATCTATGTGGAATTCCTACCTCTTAATGCTCAAAACGTTTAAAAATGCTTAAAAAGGTGCATACAGGGAGAGAAAAGGAGTACAGTTTATTGATAAGTGGGGAAGTTTCCAAAGGGAAATATCCAGGTCATAAGGGACTTTGGGATCTAGATAGTCAAGATTAATTAATTAATTAATCCAGGCTGGAATCAGCAAAGTGAAAAGTGGACAAACAGAAGAAGTTGGGGTTGATTATGCAATGAATGGGATTCATTCATAAAAAACTGTGTTTCCTTCAAAAAAGACAGGCTGATCCCAGAAAAAGTTGTAGGACTACAGAGGAGGATGGGACTCGGCTGGAAACGCTGCCAAACATGTCTGGTGGTGGTTGCAATTGTTTTCGAAGTGTTTTCAGGTAAAATCTTCTCCCACAGACTGTTCCCAGTTGGATCAGTCGGCCATTGATGGCAGCTGCATGGGAACCTCTTGGGAGTTTGGCTTTTCAGAATAAGGGAGACTGGCAGGGACTATTTCCAAAAGTGCTGCTGCTCCCCAGTCCAAAAATTAAATGGGATCTAGACCAGCTAAACCTGACTCAAGGACAATCAGTGCCTGGGAAGATGCATGGTGGGCTTTGGAAACAAGACAGAAAGGCACAAAATTAAAACATCACAGGAGGAATGTTTGCTCCAGCTGGAGTCCCATGGCATCTGGTTCCCCATAGCATGGACTCGATGCCATCAGCCTCTGGTGTTGCCCAGAGAGACTGCCCCATCCCTGGAAGTGTCCACGGCCAGGCTGGATGGGGCTTGGAGCAACCCTTCCCAGCCCCAGCGTTCCCTGGTTCCGTGGCTGACCCTGTGGCTCACTCACTTTGACGCAGGCCGCCTCGGCTGCCCTCAGGACGTGCTGCACGGCTCGCACGAGGTTCTGCACGTTGCTCAGGAGCAGCTCGGAGCAGGCCTTGCTCTCGCCAGTCACTGCTTTCACCCTTAAAAGGCATTCCAAAGGATTTTACTGCAAGGACATCAGACATCCTGACAGTGTCAGTACTCCAAACCCAGCTTGTGCCGTGCGCCATTGGAGCAGGGAAACACGGGGAGGAAAGGGAATCCTCCAGATTGTGTCTGAACTCTCAGGGCAACACCCACTGCCCCCAAGAACGTCTGGGGACCACCATGCACATCCCTTGGAGAATGGAGCCCACCCTCTTGGGATGACCTCAGGAGAGGTGATCCCTGAGCCTGGCAGCTCACCTGGCCACGATGCTGAGCTGGCTGCTGATGGTGTGGGTGTGCTCGGAGGCGCGGAGCAGCTCCGTGGAGCATCTCTGGTCCAGGCACTGCTTGGCAAGGATGTGCCCAAATCTGACAACCACCTGCCCGTCAGAAGCAATTTGCCTGGCACAGGCAACAAACTGCTCCTTGCTCTAAAATGGGATAAAAATCAATGGGATTGGAAAGAGAAGGAGAAAAAGGCTTTCCATGCAGGGTGGGGAAGGGTCCAGGAGGCCCAGAGACATCCTGGAATGAGGAAAGGGGCTAAGCTTACATCTAACCAGGAGGAAGGAATTTTGAGTATTTTGCATAGAACTGGTGCCTCTTTCCCAAGAGCGAGGGATTTGGGATAGGCTTTGTGATCCTGAGGGAAAAGTAGAGGGGTGGAATGCTGCGTACCGCGATGGGGCCCTTCTTCCTCAGAAACTGAGCCATGTGGAGCATCCTAATTGCCATGTCCTGGATGACCTGGGACACCTTGCTGGGGCCACCCTGCTGTGTGTCACCATTTCCACTCTTGTGCTTTGCAGGGGAGAGGCTGGAAGGGCCATCCCGGTGCTGTCGAGACAGTGGTGGAACAGATTCCGGGTCTGGAGCACGTGGACACAGCGATGCCGAGCAGTCTCCTCCACCTGTGTGCTTCTGAAGCAGATTCTGGTGAGAAAAGGTGAGAGAGCTGCCCACCTCCCTGCTGGGTCCATTCCACCTCCTCACCAGCCCTTCTTCCCAGACCCAAAGCCCCTGGGGCCAGCTCCAAATGGGAGCAGCTGTCATGTGAGCTGACAGCACCACTTAGTTCAGAGCACAACTAAAGCTGCTCTTCTGAGGGACTTGGGTTGTGTGCTGAAGGCTTTCCCAGCTCCTGACATCCTGCAGTGTTTGCTGTGGGAGAGGAGTTGCTGGTATGCCCAGAGGGAGCTTGTGAGGAGGTGAGGGAGAGTGGTAGGTGCAGTCCCCACCCCTCTGGAACAGCGGTTGGGGATGGGTTTGCTGATGCTGATCGGGTATCCAGCACTCCAGGGCTTCCAGCAACCTGAGCTGCCCAGGGTCAGACTGCTGACCTCCAGAGGCCCTGCCAGCATCCCTCTCATTCCCACTTCGTGCTGGGAGCACCAGCAGTGACAGCCCATCACCCTGCAAGAAGAGCTGATATGGAAAAGGGCTACTGTACCAGCTCATGCACCTCCTGTGTGGTTCTGCTCACTCCTCCACTCCTGTGTGGGCGACTTCCCGCTGCCTCAGTGGGCTCTGGGGCTGGGGAGAGCCTGGCTGTGCTGTTGGATTGTCCTGGGAATCCCTGGTCCCGCTGCAGGCATTCCATGATGCGCCGCAGAGTGTCTGTGCCGATGCCACAGGCGGCCTGGAGCTGTGTGACAAGGTAGTGGGCCTTGGCTGACCAGTACCAGACCACACTGTGTAGGTGGGCATCCCCAATGTCCCCATGGGGATTCCCAGTGTCCAGGTGGGCATCCTCAGTGTTCAAGTGGCTCCACAGGCTCCGTCGGGCAGTGCCCACAGCGTCGGCTGTGAGGAGCAAGAGGTGCTCTGCCATGGAGAGCAGGCTGGGCTGCAGTGGCAGTTCAGTGCCAGCCTCCGGAGCATCCCGGAGGGTGTTCCTGACCCACTGAATGTCAGCCAAGAGCCAACTCGCCTTCTCCTCGAAGGCCTCCTTGCTCCGGTCTCTCTCCTCTTGGGAGAGGCCGGACAAGGCTGTTCCAACCACGTCTTGGATAATGTGCAGCTGTTCCCTGTTGATCCTCTCCAGGTGGAGCAGTAATGCCTTGGCCCTGAGGGCCACGTCTCTCTGCAGGAGTTCAAAGCGGATGGACAAGCTGGCTGAAGGTAGTGGGAAGACCAGGAGGGTGTCTGAGACATCTAGCAGTGCTTCCATGAGCACCTGGATCTCCTCCCGAAGCACCAGGATTTCCCTGGCACCACAGTCTCCAGGGCAGGACAAGTAAGAGAGCCGGGCAGCCTCCTGCAGCCTCAGGGAATTCTCAGCCACGGCAGCCAAGAGGCTCCATGAGCCAAGCTTGTTCCTCACGGCTCTGCTCAGCTCCCTCAGGAACAGGATGTCCCTTCCCAAGAACTGATCCATGCTGTGCAGCAAGACACACATGCCCACGGCCCACTGGACACTGTGCAGCTCCAGGATGGCCTTTTCCATCCCACAGGAGCCCCTGAAGGATGCTGCCTTCTCCAGGAACACTTTGGTGTTCAGCTGAGCATGGGAAAACTTGGCTTGGACCTCCAGAAAGCTCTCCCAGACATCAGAGGGAATGGGATTTTCCTTACTACAGGCTACACTTGCAATGTCTCCTGCCAACTGCACTGCTCCCGCTAACCCCAGCATGGCCTCATCCAAAGCCTGCTTCCCTCTTGGAAAGTCACCTGCCAAGATAAACCCAAGCACCTGCTGGGACAGACTGTTCCATGAGCCTGCCACGGCTGCCAGGCACTCCTGGATCTCGTGGATCCTTTCTGAGAGCCCAAGTGCTATGTGGAGCAGCCTGCCTGGAGCACAGAGCTGGCTGAGGGCCGTTTCTGTGGCCAGGCTGATAATCTGTGGGGTCAGTGCCGCGATGTCTTGGTACTGTCCCAGCACCTGGAGCTGGGAGGGCTCTGCCACAGGAAGTGCTTCCCGCGCTGCATCCACACAGGCATTGGAGAATTCCAGCAAGGTGGAGCTGGCGGCTTGGACAGCGTCCATGTCCTGGGCTTGGGATGCTGCCAGGAGAGCCATGATGGCAGGGTGTGCACCCCCTTCCCATGCAACATCCAGGTGGAAGTTGCCATCTGGTGGCAAAGATGGATGACTTGGGATGTCTCTTTGGAATGTGGCCTCATCCGTACTGGTTGGTATGGCAGCGTGGGACGGGTTGAGCTCAGGCCCCTTTGCCACCTCGGTGCTCCGTACTCGCTCCCGGAGCGGGCTGAGGATGTCCGGGTGGTTGGAGCCATCCACCCCAGCTTGGACACGGACAGCAGCGTCCATGAGGCAGCTCACTGCCCGGGAAAAGGCATCCCGGCTTTGGGGGCAGCAGAGGCTCTCTGAACACAGTGCTGGCACTGCCCTCAGCTCCAGGATGGAGTTGGCCAGCTGATCCACCCACACCCGCAAGCCATTCCTGAAGATGGGATCTGTGGCCTTGTCCACGTGCCGGGTGGTGGCTCCAACCACCCAGCGTGCCCAGCCGGTGAGGCGAGTGGTATGCCAGGAGAATCCCTCAGGATCATGGTGTCCCAGTGCCGCCTCACACCATTCCCGGTGCTTGGCCATTTCCCGGACAGACAGCTCAAGGAATTCCTGTGTGCTGACTGTCTCCTCAAAGCAGCGCAGAAGGCTGTCGGTGGCTCTGGCCCAGGCATAGCACAGGGCCTGGAGCTGCTCCATGGTGTTCCCACTCCATTCCAGGAGCAGGGAAGAGAGGCTGCCCAGGAGGCTCTGCAGCTGCTCCACCCACTCCCGGATTTCTCTGGCAGTTTGGGCTTTGGTGCACCTGGCCAGAACCAGGTCGGCTGCTCGGAGCATCTGCTGTGCCTGAGCAAAGAGGGTGGCAGTGAGGGGCTGGAGCTTCCTTAAAATTCCTCCTGGTCCCGCTGGGAAACATCCTGGACCAGCAAGGCCAAGGGCACCTTCTATCAACTGCCTCAGGGGCTCCTGCTCCACAAAGAATCCCTCAAGGATTTGGCACAGAGTGGCCCTGAGCACTGCGTGGTCCAGGTTTTCCAGCTCCTCCCTCATGCTGTGACATTCCTGCTCCAGTCCATGTTCTCTCTGGCTCTGTCCTGGACATCCCTGTGGCTGGCTTACACAGCTGCAGATGCTCTTCCACAGCTGTAGCAGGACCCAGCAACGTTCCACCAGCTCCAGCTGCAGATCCCGCCTGGATGAGTCTGCCAGTAGCATTCCATGGAGAATGACTGCTACCAGGTGGGAGCTGAGCCTACCCTCGGAGAGTTGTAGTGGGTCTGGGTGGGAGAGGAGAGCCAGCAGCATGTTCAGCTGCTGGGAGAAGATCCCACTCCTGTCCTGTGGCTCAGTGAGCAGGGAGATGAGCTCCCTGACAGTCCTCTCCGTCAGCTGGAAGGCGTCATCTTCAGAGAGCTTGGCTTGGTGATCCCTGGAATGTTTGATGGCTCCGTGGAGCAAAGGAACACACTTGTGGAGGAGTTGCAGAGTTTGGGCCAAGCTCTTCCGTGCGGGACTGTCTCCGAGTTCCTGGAGACGCTTGGCTGTGAGGTGGCTCAGCAGGAGCGTGGCCTTGGAGAAGGCCTGGAATGCTGCCAGCAGCCCTGGTGTGTCCCGGGCATCCCGCAGCACACACAGGCACTGCAGGAGCCAGCGGGCAGCCCGGGTGATCTGCCTCATCCCTCCGGCATCTTCCCGCTGAAGGATCTAGCCAGGGACAAGGCAGAAAATCCAGAGTCAGCAATTCCCATCCTGCAGGGGGCAGGTGTGGGTTGCTCCATGGCTCTGCTGGAGCTCCCCCAGCTCGTGTCCCTTCCCACCTCCTTGCTCACCTTTGCTGTCTCCATCAGGGCCCTGTGTGCAGCCACTGCCAGTTGCTCCCGGAGCCGAGGGCTCTCCGGGCAGTCCTGGAGCCGGAGCGCTGCCAGCAGCACGTCCTTCCCGGCCTGCCCCAGGGACCAGGCCATGGGATGTGTCCCCTCCGTGGTCACCTCCTTGCTGGACTCCTCACTGGATTCCAGCCTGGAATGGCAGGGCTCAGTGTTCCAGCGGGCCGGGAAGCGGCGTGGATGGGAACCATTATCCCAAACATTCCCTGCACCAGGGCTGAACTGGGATCCATGGGAGCTACCTCTGGAAGGTGGGTGCTGACTGCCACGGTCCGTGGATTTGGGGTCTGGATTCGCCAAAGCATTCCATAAATCCACAGAATTGTATATTCCTTTGGGATGTCTTTATCTTAAATGTAGCTTGCTAAAGTGTTGCTTTTCCATGTACCTTCCAAACACATATCCCTGCTCTGTCCCAGCTTTTCCTTCCCAATTCTATTCCCCATTCCTGATCCCACCTCTCCCTGAGGGTGGAGGCTCCCTGACAGCTTTTCCATCTCTTCCCAGCCCCCAAATCCACTTGGAGCTTCCCATCCAACTGAGTTTCCCATCCAACTCACCTTCCTGCGACAGCAGCGAGTTCTTCCATGGCTTTGGCCAGTTTTTCTGCCTTCTCCCCTAAGTTAGGAAAGGCCTCACAAATCCCATCTTCCCGTTCCAGGGCGAGGAGGAGACGGCAGAGCTCCACAGCCATGGGACAGAGGATTCCCTGGATGGCTTTGTTTTCTGTTGGGAGCCCCAGCTCAGAGAGAGAGAAAGGCTCCATGTTGTCCTGTCTGGAAAAGGAAAACAAAACTTGGCATTGTTTGGGATCCGGTGTGGAATAGTTACTCTTACCAGCGAGCTTGGATGTGGATGTGGCTCCCGGCTTGAGTTTCTGCCAGCCCCCAAACTGGGTCAGTCACCTGCATTTCGCGGGACAGCGGATTTCCTTTCCCGGAGGGCTCGCAGGGTATTCCCGGGACAGCAGGACCGGGGGCTCGCAGGGTGTTCCCTCCCCAAGCCCTTCCCGGTGTTCCCGAAGCGGGACGTTCCCGAGGGAGCGGCACCGGGACGCGGCACCGTCGCCATGGAGACGGACAGGCGCGGGATAGTGTCGTCATCGCGGCGCGCCGGGCGTGGGGCACGCCGGGAGTTGTAGTCCTGGTGGGCTGTTCGGGGATACGGGCTATTCCTTCATCCCAGGGATATGGGGTATTCCATCGTCCCAGGCATATGGGATATTCCATCATCCCAGGGAAGGATCGGGCAGGAGGGTCCCAGTTTCCGCCGCACAGGGACAGTGCTGAACAACGCCCCGTGCTCAGGTAACGGGGCAGGACACAGGTGCGAGCGGGGCTCGTTTTCTGCCCCTTCTGCCTTTTTCCTGAAAGCGGGGTATTCCCAGGAAAAGGCAGCCTCCTCCCTGGAGCCCGAGCTTCAGCAGCCCCGCGTTAGGGGTGAGCTGATTCCCTGGAAACCTGGGGAGACCCAAATTAAAGCAGCGTTAGAGCTGCGGGAACGCACGGCCAGGATCGGACTGAGCTGCCCCGGCCCCGCGCCCCGGGAGTTACACCCCGAGAGCTCCACTGAGGGGTCCCGGGGCTCACCCCCGGCCATCCATCCCGCCGATCCATCCCGCGCATCCCTCCCGCATCCCGCCCCGCGCGCCCCGCCCCGCGCACGCGCCCGCCGCGCTCCCGGTGCCGCGGAGGAGGAGGAGGAGGAGGAGGAGGAGGAAGAGCATCGGGAGCGATGGACAGCGCGGGGAAGGAGCGGGAGGCCGTGCAGCTCATGGCGGAGGCCGAGAAGCGGGTGAAGGGCTCGCACTCCTTCCTCAGGGGGCTCTTCGGGTGAGGGCGAGGCGGGCAGCGCCGGGTCCCGCATCCCCCCCCGCAATCCCTGCATCTCCGGGCTCCCGCATCCCCCCTGCAATCCCTGCATCTCCCGGCTCCTGCATCCCCCTTCTCGCAATTCCTGCATCTCCCTCCTCCCGGTTCCTGCATTCCGTCCCCCCCCCAGCCCCCACCCCGCAATTCCTGCTTCCATCCTTCTCCCGATTCCTGCACCCCCTCCAGCTCCTGTCCCCCCTTCCCCGTCTCCTGCCCACCCCATCTCCTGTATCCCCGCTTCCTTGCTTCTGTATCCCCGCTTCCTTGCTTCTGTATCCATCCTTTTCCCCATCTCCTGTGTCCCCCTTCCTGGCTTCTCTTTCGCCTCCTTTTCCCAGGTCCTGTATCCCCGCCAAGCTCCTGCGTCCTTCCCTTCCCCATCTCCTGCCCCCTGCTCCATTTCCTGTATCCCACCTTCTCCATCTGCTGTATCCCACCATCCCCATCTCCCGCCTCCCATTCCCAGTTCCTGCCCCAGCCTTCCCATCTCTTGGACCCTCTTCAAGCCCTTGGACTCCACATCCCATCTCCTGCCTCCCCCCCTCTCCTCCATCCCCCTTTCCCAGTCCCTGCTCCCCCCGGTGTGGATGTCAGGGCCGGGGTGGGCACACAGCAGGGCTGAGCTCCCGCAGCTCCCCCATCCCGCTCCAATCCCCCCGGAGCAGCCCCTCCTGTCCATGGACACAGGGATGTGTCCTGCCCCCATCCCCGTGTCCGGCTCAGTGCCCATCCCAGCTTTATCCCGGGGGGATCATCTCCTGGCTGCCACGTCACCGGGATTCACCCTGGCGAGGCCGGGCTCTCCCAAAATCCCAGGTGGCAGCAGCTCCTCAGGGCTCTGCTCCGGCTGCTGCGGCCGGAGAAAATGGCAGAGCTGCCTTTTCCCTGGGTTTGCTGCTCCTGTCGCTATTCCTGGGAGCAGGGTGGGTTTGGCCACCTTGGTTTTTAAGGAGAAAGCATTCCTGGAGTGATGCTCCATGAAGGCCTGGATGTTTCTATCCATCGGCCTGCAGAAATCAGCTGCCGCAGCCCTGAAACCACGAGTTTTAAATAGAAATTCCTCCCCGGCCTCCGGCAGATTAATCAGGCAGGGCCTGCTCCAGGGGCATAATCCGGGCGGCAAATTCCTGAAAATCCTTGGAGCGAACCGGCAGAGATTTCGAGAGGGGAAATTTTAATTTTCATGGCTAAAAATAGAGGCAGAAAAAATTAAACAAGGGAGAAAAGGTGGTGGGGGTGACTCGGCTCTTGGCACCTTCCCAGGAAAGGAGCTGGCCAGGCCTCCTGGTGTCCAGTCAAACACCTTCTCCACACCCAGGCTCTTCCTGGAATTGCTCCATGCCCTTGCAGAAGTGTTTTTATTCCTTTATTTTTGATTTTTTGTGGATTAAAAAGCTCGGTTTTGGAGGCCCTACTGGCTGTAGTGTTACCTGGCACCACCTCCCCTGGCTTTGGCTCATTCCAGAGGCAGCCTTCAAGGGCAAGGAATGATCCAAAAATCCCGCCTGTGCTTTGAAATGAACCATAGTCGGCTGCCAGAGAGAGGGAGGGAGGAGGAAAGAAAAAAGGGCAGAATTCCCAAGGGATGGAAGAAAATGGAATAATCCATGTTGAGAGCTGGGGCATGAAGGGATTTAAGAACCATGTGGATTTGGCACCTGGGGACATGGGTTTGGTGGCTTTGGAATGCTGGACTTGGTATTCTCAGAGGGATTTCCAGCCTTAAGGATTCTGGGATTGTTCCCTGGGAGCAGAGCCCGACTCCCACCTGGCTCCACCCTCCTGTCAAGGAGTTGTCTGGAGCGAGAAGGTCCCCCTGAGCCTCCTTTTCTCCAGAATTCCTTGACAAAATCTGCATTTCCTTAACAAAAATATTGACCTTCTCTGTCTGGCATCTTAGAATTCTGGGAGCCCCCAAGCCCATCATTCCCCTCTCAGCAGCACCTTTTAACCTGCTGGGGATCGGCCTCATTGATCCTGGAGGGGCCGAATCTCCCGATCCCAATTTTGGCTCTGGGGTTGCTGTTCCTTCCTGGCCTGGCCTTAGGGATATTCCTGCTGAATTCCAGGGGCAACACCCGTGTGGAGGAAGCATGTGAGATGTACACCAGGGCTGCCAACATGTTCAAGATCGCCAAAAACTGGAGTGGTGAGTCCAGTCCCCGTGTTTGGGGGGGTCACTGATCCCGGGATGACCCATGAGCGCCACAGCATCTTCCTGTGAGTTATCCCAGGCTGTTTCCATGGGGAATGGGCTCTATGTCCATGCAATTCCTCGTATTTAAATGCTGGGAGGGTGGGCATCCTGAAGGATCTCCAGTGAATTTTAAGGTGGTAATCCTGCTGGGAAGCCCATATTCCTAGAGCTCCCAAGGGTCCTGGAAGCGGTGTGATCCCACCCATTCCAGGGGTTCATGGGATCCATGTCCCTCCTCTCCCAGCGGCAGGAAACGCCTTCTGCCAGGCAGCCAAGCTCCACATGCAGCTCCAGAGCAAGCACGACTCAGCCACCAGCTTCGTGGATGCCGGGAATGCCTACAAAAAAGCGGATCCACAAGGTAAGGGAGCGGGTTCTGGAAGCTGGATCTGGGATTGTTCCCAGCCAAGTGCTCAGTGGAAGTGGAGGTACGCTCCTACTTCTCTGGAAGAGGCTTTGGGATGAAACAGGAGGGTCTTGGCATCTTCTCTTGGCTGTGCCAAAGCTTTGCAGGGATTTGGGATGCCGTGTTGGTTGGGAAGTGCCTCCCTGTGAAAACTTCCGTCCTGGTTTAGCTTGACTTGAGGGATATAGTGGCTTCTTGGAATGCTTCAGGCAGGTCACAGGTTTGGATCCCATTGGGATCCTTGTCCTGTCCCTGGGGCTTTCCCTACTCCTGACCTTTGATGGGATGAGAATAAAGGATCTGGGATTCTTTAAACCTGGTTTTGAAGGGCAGAGTTGTGCTTTTGGGAAGGGCTCTGATTCCCCTTTCCCTAACTCAGGGTCTGGAAGCAAACCCCCCGCCTCCCCACCAGAATTATCCTTGTTTTCCTCTGCTGGGGGCTGACAGAACAAACTCAGGGTGGATAAAACCCTTTTCTAGCAGTAAAACTCCTGAATTTCCTAGGAAATGGCAGACCCCAGGATTGAAACTCTGAATTTGACAAACCTGGGATCCAGGTCATTGGTAGCTGTCCCATCCCAATGTCTGGCTGTTCCCTTTGGGAATTGCTGGGTGACGCAGTGGATGGGGGTGCTTGGCCTGGGCACAGCCGTAGGTTTAGGAGTGAAACCATGGGGTGCGTCATTGCCGACAGACAGTGGGGTGTGAGTGGGTAGTGCAGGGAGAGGCTGGGGGCTGCTGCGGCTGCTCCGGGTGCTGACGCTGTTGTCTCTCCGCACACGCTGCAGAGGCCATCAACTGCTTAAACGCAGCCATCGATATCTACACCGACATGGTAAGGGAACCCCCGGAGCGCCGCGCGGGGCCGCCCGGGAATCCCGCATCACAGCCCCCTTCCCTCCCTGCCTTCTCCTTCCCTTCTCCTTCCCTTCCCTTCCCTAGGGACGCTTCACCATCGCCGCCAAACACCACATCACCATCGCCGAGATCTACGAGGCCGAGCTGGTTGACATCGAGAAGGTGAGGACGGTGTTGGCGTCATTTGAGGGCAGGGAGGCCCTGGCACAGTTTTCCCAGGGAATTTGTGATTCCCCATCCCTGGAAGTGTCCAAGGCCAGGCTGGACAGGGCTTGGAGCAACCTGGGCTGGTGGAAGGTGTCCCTGCCCATGGCAGGGGATGGCACTGGATGGGCTTTAAGGCCCTTCCAGCCCAAACCATTCCATGATTACATGATTTCCTTGCACCAAGCTCAGCTGGTAATTCCCAGCATCCGGCACTGCAGTTCCTTGTGTAGGTGCAATCCAG
Source organism: Dendrocincla tyrannina (assembly GCA_035047865.1). NCBI lineage: Eukaryota > Metazoa > Chordata > Aves > Passeriformes > Dendrocolaptidae > Dendrocincla > Dendrocincla tyrannina. The sequence goes on from JAWWMP010000116.1 coordinate 4,715,229, forward strand.
CCATGACTTGGAGTCGTGGAGTGATTTTCCCAGCACAGGGGCGTTCAGGGAGCAATCCCGACCTCTTGTGTGTCCCTGTGCCGAGCGGTGCTGGCAGAATGCTGCGGTAGCAATCTGCCTGACTGAAATGGTGTTTCCCATTGGAAAAGCACTTTGGGAATGTCGTGGGGCAGTTTTTTGGCTATTTCTGTCACTTTTAGTTCACAGTGGAGCACTGACCCCCTCATTCCCATTCTCAAGCTGCCTGAGCAGGAATCTTGCTGTGGATCTCCTGCTGGAAGTTTGCAGGATAAAAATTGATGGGATTTAGGTGTTGTTTTGTAGGGAATGATTTGCTTCCTTAGCTCTGCTCCATTGGATCCCATCTCTCTCCATGAATACCGTCGGTGCTGCCTCTCTGGGGAGGCTGTTCCTGGGGTGGTTTATCCCAGGATTATTGATCCCGGTGTTTCTGTCCCCAGGCCATTGCGCACTACGAACAGGCCGCGGATTATTACAAAGGAGAGGAGTCCAACAGGCAAGTGGTTGGGATCAGCGGGAAGGGCTGGAGCAGGGATCCTTCCCAGACATCCTAGAGCCAAAATGGTTTTAACTGGGGCTGTTGCAAAGAGAATTCTTCACATCCCAGCTGTTGGTTCTCTGTGGAGGGGTGGAGGTGGTGCTGGGAGGTGCTGGGGCATGGGCTGTGCATTCCCGGGATGCAAGGGCTGATCTGTGGGATGTGGATTGCAGCTCAGCCAACAAGTGTCTGCTGAAGGTGGCAGCTTACGCCGCGCAGCTGGAGCAGTACCAGAAGGCCATTGAGATCTACGAGCAGGTGAGGAGCAGCTGCTTCATCCCGTGGGAAAAAACCTCTTCCGAAGGAAAAGTGGCTCAGAGGGCTGGGATCACAGAATTGCCAAGGCCTAAAATCATGGAACTGTTTAGGTTGGGAAAGCCCTCTGAGATCAGGGTCCAATTGTTCCCCTACCCTGTGTCCCCAAGTGCCACATCCACCATTTTCACTGTTGTATCCAGTAAAAGGCTGGAAGAAGCCTGTCAAAATTCCACTTTGGATCATATTTGCAACTCCATTTGGCAGAAAACTCCCCCCCAAATTTATCAACTCTGCGTTTGTGTTGGATATTTATCTGGGAATACCCACTGTGCTGCTTTTGTGCTTCCAGAACATTAATATTGGAGCAGGTTTTCCCAAATGGACTTGTTTTCCCCTTTCCTTAGCAGCCAGGAGCCATCCCCCAGCCGCGTGGGATGTGACTTCTCTTGGGATGAGTTAAAAACCTGTCTAATTCCCAACAGCCACTGGCATTTTTTCCACCTGTTTTATTCGTGGCCGTGTGGCTCCAGGTGGAACTTTAATTGGCTGCCCTGGTTTTGATCCAGGCTTTCCTTTCCTGACCTTTTTCCATGGGTTTTTGTCCAGGTGGGAACAAACACGATGGATAACCCTCTGCTCAAGTACAGCGCCAAGGAATATTTCTTCAAAGCTGCCCTTTGCCACTTCATTGTGGATGAGCTGAATGCCAAGGTCAGTTATCCCAGAATTCCTGATCCCTCCTCCTCAGGGATTTGTGTGGCTGTCACACAGGTGGAATCTTGACACGCCACAGTGTCCTGTTGGAATTCTGGTGGATACTTTCCCAAGTCTGAGGATGGGAAGACAAATCCTTCAGAAAACCCCCAGGAGTTGTGTATCAAGGATTCTCTTCTCTCTTCCAGCTTGCGCTGGAGAAATATGAAGAAATGTTCCCGGCCTTCACAGACTCCCGGGAATGCAAGCTATTGAAAGTGAGTAAACCAGGATGCTTTTCCCCTTTTCCATGGCTTTTGTCACTTATCCCAATATTTTAGAGGACATCAGCCTCACATTGCCCTGGGTTTGGCCCAGACCCCTGTGGTTTCCATGGGACACGTGGGTCCCCATTCCCTGGGATGAGATGCCAGAGTGGGAACATGCACTGACAGAGTATCTCCTAATTTTTCCTGGTGTTTTCCTAGAAACTGCTGGAAGCCCACGAGGAGCAGAACAGCGAGGCCTACACCGAGGCAGTAAGTGGGCACGGATTCCCTGGGGAATGGTGGCTTCTTCCTCCTGTTTTCTGGGATGTGTGTGTCCTGTTCAAGGTCAGGGAACCTGTGGAGAGGGGCTGAAAACAGAGCTGCTCTAGCAAGGCCCCAGCTTCCTACTTCAAAATTCCCAGTTTTTCATGGGGAGTTAAGTAAAGATCTCTCCTGGGTTTGCTCTGGCTCCTTTGATGTTCGAAGGGGCTTCAAGTGCTCTGGGTGGGTTTGGAGAGACTTTTACCTGTGCCATTCTCCCCTTTCTCCCCCCTTCCTGCTTTTTTCCCCTCTTCTTTTCCCTTTTCTCCTTTTTGTCCCTTTCCTCTTTTTTCTCTTTTCCCCCCTTTCTTCCCCATTTTCCTCCCCTTTTTTCCCCTTTGCCCCCTTTTTTTCTTCCCCCCTTCCCCTTTTCCCTCCCTTTTCTCCACCTTTCTTCTCCCCCTTTATTTCATCCTATGTTCACCCTTGCCCTTTTTCTCCCCTTCCCGTTTTTCCCCCGTTTTTTCCACTCATTTCCCTCATTTTTCCCTTTTTTCTCCCCCTTTCCCTTTTTTCCCTGCCCTTTTTTCCCCACCTTTTCCCTTTTTCTCCCTCTCCCCCACTCTTTTTTCCCCTTTTCCTTTTTTTCATCCCGTATTTCCCCCCCTTATTGTCCTTTTTCCCTTTCACCCTCCCCTTTTTTCTCCCACCTTTCCCTTTTCCCATCCTTTTCTACCCTTATTCCCCCTTTTATTCTCTCCCCTTTCCCCAGCCATTTTTTCCCCTCACCCTTTTTTTAACCTTCTCCCTGTTTTCACTCCATCCCCCTCCCTTTTCCCTCATTTCACCCCTATTTCCCCCTTCTCCTTTTTTTTCTACCTTTTTTCTGCTTTTCCCCTTTCCGTTTTTTGTTTCCCCTCCCTTTTTTCATCCCTTTATTCCCCCCCTTTATTCTACTCCTTTCCCCTTTTTTCATGCCCTTTTCTCCCCTTTCCCCACCTTTTTCCTCTTCTTCCCCCTTTTTCCCTGCTTTATTTTCCCATTTTCCCCCCCATTTATTTCCCCCTTTCCCTTTTTTCCCCACCTTTTTTGCCTGCCTTATTTCCCCTGCATTATTTTCCCCATTCCTCCCCTTTTTAGCACGGTTTCCCTGTTTTTCCCCCTTTTCTGCACCCCCTTTATTTCGTGTTGCATTCTGCCCTGCCGGTGCTGCAGCCGCTGCGTTCCCAGCCCCGCTGGTTCCTGTGGTGGCTGATCCCTTTTTCCCGGTGCCAGGTGAAGGAGTTCGACTCCATCTCCCGGCTGGACCAGTGGCTCACCACGATGCTGCTGCGCATCAAGAAAACCATCCAGGGGGAAGGGGACGGGGACCTCAAGTGATGCCCGGGGGCCCCCCCGGCCCACCGAGGACTGTTATGGGATACCTGGCCCGATCCCTCGCTTTCTTCCGTCGCTTCCCACTCCCAGCGCTCCGTGTGTTCCTTTAGCTCCCGCTCGCTGTGGTGAGGCCGGGCGGCTCCGAGGCGGGAGAAGCCCCCTGGGTGGAATTCCTCCTCGGGTTTGGTCCTGCCCCACCCGGCGCCTGCACTCGCAGCTCCCGGTTTTCCTGCTCTTCTCTTGATTCCAGCATGTACATATTTGGTCCAGGCCAGCACAGCACAAGTAATCGCTTCCGACCCCTTGTGTTGTTCCCATTTCCCGGTTCTCGGTGGCCCTCTGTCAGATACACTTGGATTTGGGGTTCTTTTAGGCGATTTTTCCCGGTGCTAGTGAGAGGCTTTGGGATTTGGGAACATCCTGCACACACCCAACACGCTGCCCTAGTGCCGAAGGCATTCCAGGCTCGGGAACAGGAGCACCAGGATCAGTGTTGGCCCTCATGAAGCCCCAGGTCATGGTTGGTTGGTGTCTCAATATCCAACGTAAGGCTCTTCTTGGATGCGTTTTCCACTTTATTTTGTGGTGTATCCCATCCCTCCACTCCCAGGGTAACTCCACATGAGTAATAATCTATTTTTCTACCTTTCTCTCTGCGTGTGCCGGGAACAATCTGTTGGTTCCAACCCCCCAGAGGTGTTTGACATGCCACGGGAGCCTTGTTGGAATTTGGGTGCCAGGTGAGCACGGTTTGCTTTGAAAAGGTGGAGATACAGAGAAATTCCTGCTGGAATTTACAGGTGTGTTTTAAGCTGTGTGGGGAAGGAGAGGATTGAGCTGCCTCTTTTTTTCATGGCTATGTTGGAATCTGTGCAATTTGTCACTCGGTTTTCTGTTCCAAGAGTGAAACTCATTAATTAAGGGCTGTTTTGGTGGGCCCAGGCAGCACCAGCCCCTCATTTCTCTGGAAAAAGTGAGAATTTGGGGGTTTTGCACTTTAGTTTGGTTGGAATTTTGGTACTGGGATAGAGCAGGGCTTGGCTTGGTGGGTGTTGCTGTAGAAGGTGGTACTTGGTCTCTACCATGAGCTTCTGAAAACCAAAAATCCTGATCCATGCCAAATTATTACTGTTTTGTTGTTTCCCTGCCCTTTCTGATCCCTTATTTTGCATAGGCTGTTGTGTAATCCCAAGTGGATGGAAAAACCCGGGCTTAGGAGGCTGGGAGGGCAATAGGTGGGTGATCTCCCAGCTCCCTGCAGTTAATTTACTCCCCCCCAAAGCGATGGCTTTGTTTGTCCAGCACTTTTGGAGCCGGGATTAGGGGAAGCACAGGCTGGGAGGCTCCACTTTTCCCAGTGTTTTTTTAGGCCTTGTTTTGTTCCTTTTCCCTGTTGTATTAAGCACAGGGGTTGTAGGATGCAGGTGGAGCAGAAGGGTCTGTTACTACCACTCCCTACACCTGTTAGTTGTGTGTGAGTAGGCTCCAGCATGTCCTCCGGTGTATCCATGGTGAATTGTGACAGTCTCCAGGTGACAATCTGCCACTACTCCGCTGTATTTCCCCCCCACTTCCATCACTCTCTACTTGGAAAACTTATTAATGAAATGGCCTTAGCAGGAATATCATGTTTTGTGTAACTGTACATGAATAAAGTGAAAATCATGGATGTAAGGAGAGAGAAGTGGTTTTTCTGGAAAAAACAAAAGGCTAGAGCGTGGTGTGATGATGAAGATGAGTAGGTGTAGTGCTTCCTTCAGTTCCTGTTTGGAATCACAGACTGGTTTACTAGTTTGGGTTGGAAGGGACCTTAAAGCCCATCCAGTGCCACCCCCTGCCACGGGCAGGGACACCTACTAGCCCAGGTTGCTCCAAGCCCCATCCAGACTGGCCTTGGACACTTCCAGGGATGGGGCAGCCACAGCTTCCCTGGGAAAACTGCCAGGACCTCCCCACCCTCACAGGGAAGAATTAGTTCCCAATATTCATTCAACCTAAATTTCCCCTTTTTCAGTGTGGAGCCATTCACTCTTGTGCTGTCACTCCAGCCCCTCTCCAACTTCCCTGTAGGGACCTTCAGATCCTGGAAGATTGCTCTGAGGTTTCCATGGAACCTTCTCTTCTCCAGGCTGAACATTTCCAGCCTGTCACTGTCCCAGAGTGTTCCATATTATAAGATCATACAGTCAGCAGAAGGGTCTCAATATCCCATATTTTAATAAGAACAATTCAACAATAACTCACTTCCCTACATTCCCAGAGTATAAAACTTCCCCAGCTCTAGTTCCAGATGCTCAAGATTTAAATATATCTACAACCTCTTTCCATTGGTCACCAGGAATAACTGAGCTTCACCAGGAATAAATATTTCAAATATAACCTCTTGGAAATGTTCTCTTTTTAAAAAAATCCCTTTTTCTACATTAGGATTCCATGGCAACAACCCCCACATCCCTTTAGGCTCAAAAATAGCTCTGTGCCACAGGTGGGGGGTGTTTATTGCTGGACAACAGGCCCTCACTAGGCTGGATTGTGCTTACCTTTCCCAAAGTTTTGCTCACAGCTCCAGCTGAGAAAGTTTCTGTGGGAATACTACAGTAACAGGCAAATAAACAGGAAAATGAACTGGAAAAGATGCAGGTTTTTACACAGTGGCACTGGGAAGCTGATCCCAAGTTTTGAAGCATTAAACCATAGCAGTGAGTTGCTGTTCCAAAAAAAAAAAAAGTCATCCTGGTTGGATGGCAACTCTTAAAGGCTTCTTCTCCTGCCCAGGGAAAATACCCCAAATTCTATTCCAATAAAATGGAGCAGCAGGTGCTGGTCAGGAAAAGCCTCTGAACTGAACCTTTCCCAGAACAGCTGCTTTTCCCAGACATTTCTCCAAGAGATGTTTTGGTCTCTTAAGCACTCAATTCCATGTGAGCTGGAGCAGTTGGAAGGTGAAGACTGACAGAATGAAAGCGCTGAACTGTTCCAGTTTTCATGGAAATGTGGAAACAAGTAGCAGCACTTTGCTCCCACCTGCCCACTTTGCTGCTTAGAGACTCAAAACTCCTGGAAAGAAACCCAAAGCTCCCACTTGTATTCCCAAGGAGTGAGCTGGCTCACTGCTGGGATCTTTGGCAAAAGCAGAGAGAAACCAAGGTTTCCTGAAAAGCAATTTAGCCAGACTTATTTCCTGGATGAATTTCCACTGAGGAAAATGTGGTGAATGTCAGGGAGAAACACAACCTCAGTTCTCCTGATTGTCCATGTGGCATCAAATCACCTGGAAAACAAACCTGCACCACCTTTATAACCCACCTGGAACACGGTAGCTGAACCACACCCTCTATTCCCAGGGAGTCAACTTCCAGGCACTCCTGGAAGAATGAACTGTCACCCTGCCAACCCCCAGGAGATGGAGCTGGCGAATGAATTTTCAGAGGAATTCTGAAAATCCACTCTTTCCCACCTGTTTCCCACTACCAGCTTCCCTCAGGCAAAGGCTATACAAGGGGTGCAGCTTAAGGAGTAAGAGTAAATCCCAAGTTATTCCATGTTAACCAGAGCATGGAGCTGTGGCTGGACAGAGTCTGGCTGTGTGTGGAGCACTGTGAGCTCGCTCAGCGTGGTTCCCATCAGGGCTTCCTGTGACCCCGGCCCTCCAGAGGACTTGCAGTCCGTGCCGGTGGTGCCGCCTCCCGGGACAGCTGCCAGGCTCTGGTAGGGGCTGTTCTCAGGGAAGGACAGCAGCTTCTCTGGGATCTTGGGGGACACGTCGTATTCCTCGTCGGGAAGCTCCGTTTTGTGACCGTCGTTGTTCTTTGATGCTCCTTCCACGATGACAAGGAAGGATTTCCAAGGGGTGTTTTTATCGTGGATCTGGATATAAAGAACCAGAAAAGACCAGGTTGGACACCAGATGACAAGGCAAAATTTGGACCCAGTTCGTACTGGATACTGGTAGAAAATTCTATTTTAGAATCATGGAATGGCTTGGGTTGGAAGGGACCTTAAAGATGATCCAGTCTCACCCCCTGCCATGGGCAGGAACACCTTCCACTATCCCAGGTTGCTCCAAGCCCTGTCCAACCTGTCCTGGAACACTTCCAAAGATAGGGCAGCCACAGCTTCCCTGGGAACCCTGTGCCAGGGTCTGCTCACCCTCACAGCCATCCATCCCCGCTCTCTGTCAGTGTGAGCCCCCTCCCCTTACGCTGGAAGTGCCCTCCAGGCCCAGGCTGGCCCCGGTGGCCGTGGGATGGCGGGGCCATACCGAGGTGTGCCGGCGCAGCGTGGACTTGTCGGTGAAGGTCCTGCCACAGGCGTTGCACATGAAGGGCTTCTCCCCGGTGTGGATCCGGTGGTGCCGCTGCAGCGCGTTGAGCTGCGTGAACTGCTTCCCACACTGGTCACAGCAGTACGGCCGCTCCCCTGCGGGCACAGCACGAGTTAAAGGGCTGCGAGCAGTGCACACCAGGGCTGCTGTTTGCTGGGAGGAACCCCGGGATGGCAGGGAATGACCAGGCACACACAGGGAAACATCTTGTTGTTACAAGATGTTGTCACAAATCTCATGGCTGGATCTGTTCTGAGGGCAGCAGGTTCTGCTGTGCTGCTGCTCCAGCCTCCCCATTTTCCAAGGATTTTCCTGCCCGGAATGCAGTTTCCTCTTTGCAAGGTATATTCTGTGAGCAAGAATCCCAGAGCTGCTCCCAGCCACAGGGATCTCTCCCAATACACCAAAAACTCTCTTTTTGGGTACAAATCCCATTTTTATCCTCTCCTGGCCAAGGCAAGAGCTCAAAGCTAAACCAGAGTTCTTGGTCACTAATAATCCTGGCAGGTTATTAACAATATCTCCACAGCCCTTGAAAGTATTCCAGGGAATTGCCATCAGTCAGAAAGAAGCAGAGGGAGTAGCGGGAGAAGGAAAAAATACCACATATCAGGAATCAAGCTGTGCACACAGGGTCAGAATTCAAGCCTTGGGAAAGCCTGGTTGGAAAATTCCTCGTTGGAATATTTGCAATGGCGTGTGTCAAATAAAAGGAGCATGTCCTACCTGTGTGGACTTTGATGTGCTGGTACAGGGAGTTCCTCTGGGCAAACGTCCGGAAGCAAACCTCGCACTTGAAGGGCTTGGATCCCGTGTGGATTCGGTTGTGGTGTTTCAGGTATTCCTTAGAGGCAAAGCTCTTCCCACACGTCTCACACATGAAAGGCCTTTCCCCTAAAAATGGGGGAAAAGGAGAATTAAACCAACAGGGCTTTGGGAATGCTCTTAAAACATCCCACCCAAAACTGAGGGATCTTACGGAGCACATCCTTACTCCACGGTCTGAGGGGACCTTAAAGGTCACCCAGTCCCAAATCCTGCCAAGGGCAGGGACACCTTCCACTAGCCCAGGTTGCTCCAAGCCCTGTCCACACTAGTCTGAACACTTCCCAGGGATGGGGAATCCAGAGCTTCTCTGGGAAAGCTGCTCCAGTACCTTACCACCTGCACAAGGAGGAATTTCTTCCCAATACCTAATTTAAATAAACCCTCCTTCAGCTTAAAATCCTGGAATATCCCAAGTTACCGGATATTCTTAGGAACCCTCCTCAGGAAAACCACATCTAGAGATGACAGTATCCCATTCTATATAAAAAAAACAACAACAAAAAAGCATTTTCTGAAGGCAAATGGTTTCCAGGCTTCCTGGAATGGTTGTCTTGGATTTTTTCCCTGCTTTCTGGGCCTCCTTCGGCCCAGATGGTTCCTTACCTGTGTGGCAGCGTCTGTGATAGATAAGCATGTGGTTCTGAGTGAACCGGGCCCCACACTCATCACAGACAAAGGGTTTTTCCCCCGTGTGGATTCTGGAAGGAGAAAGGAATGTTCAGACATGAGGCCGAGCTCTTCCCTTGAAGGAACAACCCGAGCTGGGGGCATTCGGTGCCGGAGCAACACCCAGATCCAGGAATTTTAGGGTAAAACCAAATTTTTAAAAGTCATTTTTAAGGAAAAAAGGAGCAAAGTTTAGAAAATTTGTCCCCAGGATGTGCTGCCCGTCCTTTGGGATGGGAGGGAAAGCACATCAGGGGTTTTGGGATAGCTGGTTTTCATGGATACCCATCCACAAGGAGAGGATAGATGGCAAAATATATCCCGAAAGAGGAATTCCCACCACTGCCATGGCACCCAAATAATACAGCACTGAGTTTCCAGTGTTCAACAAGATTCCTGACAATATTCCTGACTGGCCACAGCAGGACACCATGGAGGAAAAATTCCACTTATGCCCAAAAAATGATGTTTAAGCGAATCAACTCAGTTCCTTGGGTTAGGGAAGGGTAGGTGATGCTCTGGGAACCGATAAAATCAGGTTAAACCCCCTCAAAATGGCTTTTTTCCCCTCATAAAAATGCCCTGAGATAGATGAAAAACCTTATAAAATCAGTTTCTACCCACTATAGATGATTTTTGCCCTGATAAAAGTTTCTGCCTTAAGACAGATAAAATAACAAATAAAGTCAGGTTAAATCTCTCAGGGATTATTTTTTTCCCTCATAAAAGTGCTGAGACAGATAAAATAAGGAATAAAATCAGGTTCTATCCCTCAGAGATGATTTTTATTCTGATAAAAAGGCCTCTGCAATGAAACAGATAAAATAAGGGATAAAATCAGGCTCAAGGCCTTCATAATGATTTTTGCCCTGACAAAAATGTCCTGAGACATTTTAGATAAAATAACTGGTAAAATCAGGTTCAACCCCTCAGAGAGGACTTTTTCCCTCAAACCCATCTTTTACATGAGACAAATAAAATAATTGATAACATCAGGCAAAAGCCCCTCAGGGATGATTTCTGCCCTGACAAAAATGACATAAGACATAAAATAAGGGCTAAAATCAGGTTCTACCCCTCAGACATGATTTTTACCCCAAGAAAAATGTCTTTGCAATGAAACAGATAAAATAAGGGATAAAATCAGGCTCAAGGTCTTCACTGATGATGTTCGCCCTGATAAAAATGTCTCTTCCCTCATAAAATCATACTCAACCCCTCAGAGATGACTTTTTCCCCCCTCATAAAAATGCCCTTAGATAAAATAGTTGATAAAATCAGGTTACAACCCTCAGAGATTATTTTTTCCCCTCACAAAAATGCCCTCAGAGAAAATAACTGAAAAAATCAGGTTAAATCCCTCAGAAAAATTTTTTTCCCCTTATAAAAGTCTCTGCCCTAAAGAAGATAAAATAACTCATGAAATCAAGTTTTACCCCCCCGAGATTATTTTTAACTCACAAAAATGCCATGAGACAAATAAAATAGTTGATAAAATCAGGTTCAACCCCTCAGAGATGATTTTTGCCCTGATAGAAATGTGTCTGCCACAAAACAGATAAAATAAGGGATAAAATCAACCCTTCAGAGGCAACTTTTTCCCTCATAAAAATGCCCTAAGACAGAGAAAATAACTGATGAAATCAGGTTACACCCTTCAGAAATTACTTTTTTCCTCATAAAAATGTCTCTGCCCTAAGAAGATACAATAAGGGATAAAATCAGGTTCTATCCCTCAGAGATGATTTTTACCTTGATAAAAATGTTTCTTCCCTCATAAAATTGGACTAAAGCTCCTCAGAGATGATTTTTGCCCTGATAAAAATGGCAGCAGACACAAAACAACTAATAACTTCAGGCTAAAACCCCTCAAAGATGACTTTTTCCCCTCATAAAAACATGCTGAGATGGACAAAATAATGGATAAAATCAGGTTCTATCCCTCAGAGATAATTTTTATTCTGATAAAAAGGCCTCTGCAATGAAACAGATAAAATAAGGGATAAAATCAGGCTCAAGGCCTTCACTGATGATTTTTGCCCTGATAAAAATGTCTCTTCCCTCATAAAATCAGGCTCAACCCTTCAGAGATGATTTTTTTCCCCTCATAAAAATGCCCTAAGGCAGATAAAATGATAAAATCAGGTAAAACCCCTATTAGATGATTTATGCCCTGATAAAAATGCCTCTACCCTGTGACAGATAAAATTAATGATAAAATCACGCTAAATCCCTCAGAGATTATTTTTGCTCTCCTAAAAATGCCCTGAGTCACATTAAATAACTGCTAAACTCAGGCTGGAGCCCCTCAGAGATAAAATAAGGCCTAACCCCTCATGATGTGTCACCTGTTTGTATTCCCAGCTCAGTTTTTCCCCAAACTCGGTGTTTGGCCATTCCAAACCCTGCCAAACCTTTCCCAAGTCTTTCCATCCTTATTGTCTTGGCTACAGAGAGGCAGCAAAGGGGCTGGAGCAATTCCAGCCCTGCTTTATCCCCTGGGAGAAGTGCTCCAGCAGCGCTCGGTCCCATGCCCTTTGTGAGGGAACCCACTCCAGAGCAGGGGGAAAAGGGAAGCAGGGACAGGCTGCAGGGCATTGCGCTCGTCCCCCCAGGATCCCCCGAGGCCAGGGAAGGCTGTTCATACCTCATGTGGGTTTTTAGTGCCGAAGGCTGAGAAAATTTAGCCTCACACTCGGGGCACCCATAAGGCTTGTGGCCCGTGTGCGTCCTTTCATGGAGCCTCAGGGCGGTTCTGGAGCTCAACCCCTTTCCACACTGCTGGCACTGATGGCGCTCCCCACCACCCTCATGAACCTGGAGAATGTGCCTCTTGACGTCCTTCTTCCTCTTGAACTTCTTACCGCAGAGCTCACAGGGGAAGCGGCGCTCGCTGCTGTGGACGTGCCGCTGGTGGCTCCGCAGGTTGCAGCGGTTGGCAAAGGTCTGGCCGCACGTCTCGCACCGGAACACGAGCTCGGCTGCGATCCCGTGGCTGTGCTGGATGTGCTTCAGGAAGCTCTTCTCGTACAGGAACTCCTTCTCGCATGTGCCGCACTTGAAGTTGCTGCCTCGCTTCTTTTTGTCCTCGCCAGCTTTGGGGTGGTTTTCCTCGGAGTTGCCGTCGTGTTCTGTGCCGTCCGGTTTGACGGAGTTCTCTGCTTGCTCCTCCTCTCCCTCCGGATCACACATCTCCTCGTCCTCAGGATACTTGTCACCTTCGGCAGCCACCTCTGCGTTCTTCTGCTGCTCCCTCAGCCTCCTGGTGTACTTCTTCTTTGGGATTTCCACAAACACCTTCCTCCCTGCCAGCCGCCCGCTCGCCCTCCGGATTTTGGCATAAGGAGCCTTCAGCATTTCCTTCTTTTTGTCCATTTTCTCCTTTGATTTGGCAGCTGGCACCTCTGGGGTCGCGCCATGGCCGGGCCTGGCTATGGGGGAATCCAGAGGATCCTGCTCAGCTTCTGCCACAGCCACCGCTTTGGCCTCGGGCAGGACGTCTGGGTGGGAAGCGCCTTCCTCCTCGGAGTTCTGGGATTCCGAGAAGTTCTGCAGCTCCAGCAGCACAGATTCCAGCATTTGCTTCTTCAGCTGGAAGCAGGTCTCCGAGAGGTCCAGGCACTTGAGCTTCTCGGCTATTTCCAGCATGCGCTGCACCCTGTCCTCCTCCACCTCCACCCTGGCCGTGTACACGAACTCCAGGAAGGAGGCAAAATCCGCCACCTGCACCTCGTTGAGGAACACGTTGCTGCGGGGGCCATCCATGGCCTTCTCGTTGAGGAAAACCTCCTTGAAGAACTTGCTGGTGGCCGCCAGCACGGCCTTGTGCGCCACGAACTCGGCGCGCACGCCCTGGTACTCCACGCTCACCGTCACATCACACAGGTGGCCCAGGAGCCGCAGCTGGTGCATCTCGTTCAGGAGGTTGATGGGAGAGGACTTGGACTCCAGCAGGACCGGATTGCTTTCCATCTTCCTTCCCCGCTGCAAGAAGCTGTCAAGGATATCCCGTGTTAGCCAAAGGAACGCTGAGATTTCCAGGGGCCAAAGGCCACGCTGGGGGTTTTGAGTGTTTCAGGGAATCACTGAGGTTGGGAAAGAGCTCTGGGATTGAGTCCAGCCTTGGACTGATCTCCACCAGACCACGGACTGAATCCAAGTTTAAATCCCAATTTTACCTGGGACCCTTTGGACTATCACCACCTGGAAAAGGGATGGAGCAAACAGAGGTGGATCAAAGGAATGTTCTTGTTAAGGCACAGGGAATTAAGGAATGATTCCTCTCCTCACCAGGCAATAATAAAAAGGTAAAATTAAGCAAAAGCTGATTGCAATCCCCAAAAAAACACAGCCTGAACAGCATTTCCAGATAAAATTCCAAGTGCTTAACTGACTCAAGTGTGATGTATGATCATATTCACATAAAAACCTCAAAATGATCAAACTTCCTCAAAATGTTTATTATCTTAAAAGTTCCTCCCTCAAAATGGGCTCACAGCCTCCACATTTCGATGGCCCATTTCCAGCCCGCCAAAGGATCACCATTCCAGCACTGGGCAGGTTATCCCGGTGTTTCCCGGGAATGCCTGAAGCTGTTCCAAAGTTTGCAAAAGAACTAATGTTTTGGGACTTTTTTCCAAATGTCTGACCCCAGAACAAACCATATTTCCCTGGATTTGAAGCTGCTCTGGGTGACCTGGTGAGTTTAACCCTGTTCCTACTGGAATCTGAGGAATTTCCTTCCACTTCTTAAGAACTAAATGATGACTCACCAAATGTTTTATAAACAACCAACGGTACCAAAATGTCACTTTTTTACCCCAATAAAACGATTTTTAGTTACTCATAGTGTTATTTCACAACAATCCTCCTAACTCCCATTTGAGCGCTGCCCATTTCTGGGAATACGTCCCCTTCCAGAGGCAAAACTAGCTGGAAAGAGGCAAAAGCTCCAGCCAAGAGCCCCTAAAAGGGAATGGGGAAAGGATTCCCAGGTGTGTGCCTGAACTTGGGGCAGGTGATAAAATCATGGAGCTGCTGCTGAGGGAATTCCCTCCCAGCTCCCGCTTCCAATTCCTTTTGGAAAAGATCCTGGATCACAGGGGAACCTGGGAGCAACATCCCAGCAGAGCGGGGCGGGGGGGGGGACTAAGGGAAGGAAATGAGGAGGGGAAGAGGGCGGGAAGTGTGGGGGAGAAATGAGAGTGGAGGTTAAGGGAAGAATGGAGGGCTTGGGGGGGGCGGTGAGGGGGAAATGTGAGGGAAAATAGGA
>JAWWMP010000116.1:4729897-4809312 GCA_035047865.1 Dendrocincla tyrannina
ATACGTGGAAAATACGGGGAAATGCGGGGAGCGTGGAGGGGAATAACGGGGAAAGTGGTGGGAGGAATGGAGGGGAGTTGGAAAAGAAGGGTGGCGGGTGCCGCGCTGCCCGGGGTGTGCCGGCCCCTCACTCACCGCTCCCGGCGCGGTCCCGGCCGCTCCTCCCGCTCGCACCGGGCGCGGCCGGAAGCAATGACGCTCCGCGGACCCGGGCGCCCCGCGCCGGAAGTGACGTCACGTGTGCGCCGCCCGTCGCTAGGCAACGCAGGGCCGCTCTCCCGGGCTTTGCTATTCCCGAATTCCGGCGTTTCCCGCGGGGAAATCCGCGCGAATGAACGAGCTACGGGCGGGGCGGCACCGATAGCTTTATTGAAGGAGACGTTGGTGATTTACAGCGGCAGCGCCGCGCTGCGTCTGCATGAACACACACAGTCCCCACCCTGCCCATCCCCAGCGGGATGCTCTGAGGGGTATCCATGATTTTGGGAAAATAAACCTCGGGGCAGATCTAAACATTTCACTGGAATAAACACGCTCAGGAGGAATCCCACCGCCTTCTCCACCTGTAATCCCGAGGTGGTTGCAGCACAGGGATAACTCCCCCGTTCTGAGGGATGATTTTCCCCACTCCTCACCTTTTTGGGGCCAAAATGGTCCTTACAGGACCAAGAGGGCGCGGTCGGTGTCCCCTACACCAGGTGCCCCCTGCGCTCCTGGTTTAGCACCCTCTGGTTTATAAAGCTTCCCCCGCTCCACCGACCAAACTTCTGGGGCGGGGCCTCCTCCCGGACGGGCCTCCCCAAAAGTCTCTATTTTGGACCAGTTGTGGTCTTTTTTGGTGGTGAGATCGATGAGGAAACTCCTCCAGTGAGCGTTCCGGTCGTGGATCTGGGGGGACAAAAAGTGAGGGGGACAGGAGAACAATTATACCTAGTTTTAGACTAACATTATTTAACATCTGTAAAACGGTAGTCGTGGGGTCGTGTAAATCACCATGTTATGGGCCTGACACATGGATTAAAGGACTGCAGACTCTGGAGTTACATCATCCATAAAAAAACATCTAAAATCCCAAGTCTTTCCTCAAGTTTTCAGGGACTCATTTAGGTTGGAAATGCCCTCCGAGATCACCGAGTCCCAACTTTGGTGACCATACGCCTGGATTTTGCGGCCAGCAGTGGGAGCTGCTGTGCCGCGGCAGGAAAACTCCACTCGCTGACGCTCAGACCCGCCCCCGAGGCCGGGAACGCCTCCGCGGTGCCACCGGGGGGATCCCGAGGGCTGCCGTACCGAGGTGTGCCGGCGCAGGGTGGACATGTCGGTGAAGGTCCTCTCGCAGGCGCGGCACTTGTAGGGCTTCTCGCCGGTGTGGATGCGCTGGTGCCGCCGCAGCGCGCCCTGCTGCGTGAAGGTCTTCCCGCACTGCTCGCAGAAATAGGGGCGGGTCTCTAGGCACAACCAAGCCCAGGGAACACCGGGTTAGGAAGCGCGGTCTTTGGCCCCGATCAAAACAACCAAAAAGGATTAAAAGTATTGATAAAGGAGGTTTAGCTGCCCCATCCCTGGATGTGTTCCAGGCCAGGCTGGCCAGGGCTGGGAGCAACCTGGGAGAGTGGAAAGTGTCCCTGCCCGTGGCAGGGGGTGGCACTGGATGAGTTCTAAGGTCCCTTCCCAGCCAAACAATTCCATGATTCTCTGATTCTGGCAGAGGTTGCCCAGACAAGCTGTGGATTCCCCATCCCTGGAAGTGTCCAAGGCCGGACTGGATGGGGCTTGAAGCAACCTGGGCTAGTGGAAGGTATCCCATCTTTAAGATCCCTTCCAACCTAATCAATTCTGGGATTCTCTGCTTCCATGGTACATATTTGCCAGTTGCCAAGGAAAGCCTGAGCTCAGATCTGACCCTGCAAGGAGAACTACACCTGTTTTCTACTACTGGCACAAAGCAGCCCTCAGTTTTCTGGGGAAACACCACTGATATGACACAAGATGCTAATTTGCTCTGTTTGACCAGCCAGGATGGTCAAAGGATGAGCCCTGCTTCCATCACCGTAGAAACCCCACCCCTGGAAGTGTTCAGGGAATAAATGATTTGGCACTCAGTGCCCTGGTCTAGTGCCAAGGTGGTGATGGGTCACAGGTTGGACTTGATGCTCCTGGAGGTCTATTCCAATCTCAGTGATTCTGTGATTTCCTAATCCAAGGAGCTGTGAAATGAAATGTGCCCATCCCAACTGGGAAGTGCCCCAGAGCCACCACTCCCTTCCCCAGTCCCAAGAGCTGGTTCCATTACCTGCATGGACATTGCTGTGCTGGGCCAGGGAGGCTCTGAGCCCGAAGGTTTTCTCACACACCTCACACTTGTAGGGCTTGGCACCCAGGTGGCAGCGCTTGTGGCACTTCAGGTATTCCTTGGTGGCAAAGTGTTTCCCACACACGTCACACCTGAAGAGGCGCTCTCCTGCGGGAAGAGAAACAGGACATTTGGGATTCTCTAGGAGGAATTTTGTACCTTAAAGTTGGTCTTCAAACCACAGAGTCATTGAGGTTGGAAAAGAGCTCCCACACCATCAAGTCCAGCCTGTGCCCAATCCCCACTTTGCCACTCAGTCCAGAGCACCGAGTGCCATGTCTAGTTGTTCCTTGGACACCTCCAGGGCTGGGGACTCCATCCTGTTCCAATGCCTGACAACCCTTTCCATGAAGAAATTCCCTCTGTTGTCCAATCTGACCCTCCCCTGGCACAGCTTGAGGCTGTTTCCTCTTGTCCTGCCTCTTGTTCCCTATGAGCAGAGCCTGAACCCCCCCAGCTCCCCACTCCTGTCAGGATGTTGCAGAGTGAGAAGGTCCCTCCCGAGCCTCCTTTTCTCCAGGCTGAAAGTCCTTCTATCCCTACTAATTCCTTCCTGGTACTTGGAATCTCTTCTGTTAGTTCCAGAAAAATAAAGGGCACCTTCTTCACATCCCAACTAGCTACTCCTAGCAGTGAAAAAGGAAAGTGATAGGAGAAACCACATGGAGTATTTAATGCCCACCTGTGTGTGTCCTTTTGTGGCCGGTGAGTTTTCCCTTGTCAGCAAAGGAAGCCCCGCAGTCCTCACAAATATAGGGTTTCTCCCCTGTGTGGGACCTAGAGGAGGCAAAACACAAAGGATTATTAATAAATTAGATCTTGATCCTGTGGGTCTCTGCAATCACTTGTGTCCTGAAAACTTTACCTGGCAGGTAAAATTTTTAAGACAAAAGATTTGGTCTTTACACTGTGCTGACTTCCCTTATTCCAACCCAAACAGGAATTCCAATCAAAATCATTCCTAATTTTGAGTTGCCAGGCAAAAGGCTGATAGCCTATCTGCTATGCATTATTTTTGGAGAAAGATGGGAAATTCCATGGAATGATTCACCCTCTCCTGGGAGAGCACACATTCAACACAGACACCCACCAGAGAGCAACTCCTCCCGTCAAGCTCCACTGACTGGAGCAGGAGCCCTGATGAGCAGCACGGATTTTGTGTTGCATAAAGAAATCCCACACTAATTCCTTGCTCTGAGGGTGTCCCCGAGGTCCCTGACTCATTCTTCAGTCTACACTGCTCTTGATCAGTGAATCCCATTGGATTTCGGAGCCTGTCCCAAATGACTGGCTCTTGCCTGCAGGTTTGGACGGGGCATTCGTGTTGAAATCCCAACCATGAGCAACGCAACGACCACATGGAGCTAAAGCCTGTGTGTGAAAGAATTAATTACAGATCCTACAGTCCAAATGATATCACAGAATCTAAGAATGACTCACAGCTGGGAAGTCAGAAGAGGAAAAATGTGCTGAAGGACACTGAGCACGCAGAGAGGGGGAACGGGAGGTGGGAGGCTGACCTGGTGTGGATCTTCAGCTGGGATGGCTGTGCAAACCTGGAGTGACAGATGCCACACTCGTAGGGCTTCTCGCCGGTGTGTGTCCGCATGTGGAACACCAGTGCCGTGCGGGAGCTGAGGATCTTCCCACACACGGAGCACAGGGGCCGCTTGACCCGGCCCTCGTGCTTCCGCACACAGTGAGTCCTCACGTCCCGCTTCCGCTTGAAGGTGGCGTTGCAGAGGGAGCAGGAGAAGCGCCTCTCCTCCGTGTGGACACACGCCCGGTGCTCCTTCCAGCTGGTGTAGCTGGCAAAGCCCTTGCTGCACACATCACACTGGTAGACTTTGCCAGGCGAGCACTGGTGAACATCCCGGCAGTGATCCACGTACTTCTTCCGGGAAACAAACTGGTTGTGGCACTTGTCACACCGGATTACATAGGGGGTTTTCTTGTTGGCCCTGCTTTTATGGCCCTTCTTGAGTTTAGACTCTTCATCTGATTCATGTTCTTCACCGTCCTTCTCGTTTGAGTCTTCACCTTTCTCTTCAGAACACACCTCATTGGCTCTACTTCCTTCAGCCTCTGAATATCCTGTGTTGCAATCTCCTTCCTCCTCACCCTTCACACTCATTTCACCTTCATCTTCACTCCCTTCTTCACTCCTTCCTTCAGCTTCCTTGTGTTCCCCATTCTGTTCCTCTTGCTCCTTGTTCTGGTCTGCTTCGGCAATGGATGAACCCCCAGGTTCTTCCTCACTCCTCGTGGCCTCGGATGTCCCATCCCAAGTCTCTCTGTCAGGATCTTTGTCACTGCTTGTTGCATTTGGTCTATGTGTGGGAGGAACCACCATCCAATAGACAGGCAGGAGTTTCCTCTCTTGCCCAGATTCATGGATTTTCCTGTTAAAATATACAAACAGTAAGTTTAATTGAAACTATTAACATTAATTGTTCAATTATTTCAATTCAGACATGCTGGCCTTGAGGGAAGAGTCATTTGTTTCCAATTATCCTTTTCACCATTTAAGAAATTGACAGTGTATTTGGAAAGGGCAAAATCAGTGAAATTTCAGCTAGAGTTGGACCAGATAATTAAAGACAATTAAAATGTCTCAGTTCATCAAGAATCTTTGTTTGTCACCTGACTGGGAATGTAGGATGGACTGTAATTTTTTCCTCCTGTAACACAGGATGGATTATAAAACTTTTCCTCCAAGGCAATGGTGGATAGGATAAGAAAATATGGACTTGAAACAAAGGAAATAAAGATTAAGTGCCAACATGGAGACACAAAACTCCTATTAAAAAATCAAATCTGATGCTTCCTACATCTGACTTCCCTTTAATTCAATGGAAATTCCCTGACTTCTCCACCTGGGAGACCTCAGTCCAGTCATCCGCACCTCATAGAGATGAGGCCAACAGCAAAAATCCACCCCGATTTCAACACACGGCAAATCAGACCCAAGGAATTCTGGAACTCGAGCAGAGCAGACTTCAGGCACACTTTTATGCTTGTACCCAGAGCACAAACACATCCCCCAGAGCGCTGTACCTGAGGTGGGAGGTGTAGGCAGACCTGTGGGCAAAGCTGGCGGGGCAGTGCTCGCACCTGTAGGGCCTCTCCCCAGTGTGTGTCCGCATGTGGACGGAGAGGCTGCACTTGGAGCTGACGACCTTGTCACAGTACGGGCAGGCCTGGCATTCCCGCTTCCCCTGGCGCACCCTGCGGATCCGGTCGGCTGCGTTGCTCCTGCGCTGGAAGCTCCTGTGGCAGGAGGGGCTGTGCCCGTGGCCGTGGGCGTGCAGGTGGTGCTGCCGGAGGCTTCGTGGGGTTGGGAATTGCTGCCCACACTTCTCACAGTGGTACCCGAGGGCCAGGCTGGCATGGTGCTGGAGCTCCATGTGCTCCTGGTACTGCTCCAGGACGTGGAAGGATTCGTCGCGCTTCCCGCGCACCATCGGCGTTGGGATTTTTGCCACGTGCCGTGGTGATTTCCTGCGTTCAGTTTTCCTGGAAAACTGGGAAATTAAACTCTCTTCATCTTCCCACTGCTCAGGCAGAGTGTTCCTAATTACAACACAGGCTTCCTGTGCCTCAGTGTGACTTAGGAGGGAATGACTATCCTTGTTTCCCAGACTAACAAAATCCACATTGAGTCTGTTTGTGGAATCTTGCTTGTTACATTTTGGCAGCTTTACCGTCATGGATTTTGGGTCTGGAAAAGCAGTGCCCTCTTGCTCCAGATCTGCTGCTTGGCGTCCAATGAGCTCACAGCTCGCCACCAAGTTCTTACATTTTTGCCTATCCCAAAGTGTCCTCTGCACGGGAATTGCCACAACCTGGGAAGAGTTCCTCAGGCTGGGGTTCTCCTCATGCTGGATGTGAGGCCACTGTGCTCCACCATTTTCACCCCTCTGTCCTTTCAGGTGGAGGCTCAAATCCAAACCCTTCCTGCCCTCTGCTTTCACTTCTTCACAGATGTCAAGCAAATCCTTGCATTCCAGTCTCTCAGCTATTTCTTTCATCCGCTGGAGTTTTTCCGCTTCGATCTCTACTTCTGCAGTATAAATAAACTCCAGGAAGGAGGTGAACTCCTCCGTGTAGATGTCCTGCAGGGTCACTGTGCAGTTCTTGGAATCCAGCATCTCCTCGTGCAGGAAAAGCCCCTTGAAATAGTTGCTGGAAGCTGCCAGGACGGCCTTGTGAACCAGGAACTCCTCTTGAATTCCCAGGTGTTGGGTGTGAACCGTCACGTCACAGAGGTGCCCGAACTGGTACAGGGAATGCAGAGCCCTCAGGAGGTTGGGAGCAGCAACCTTGGACTTCATCAGGATTTTCTTTTTCTCCATCCTGCCAGAAGAACCACACAAATAAGGTTTGAATGTGCTCCCTCTTTCCTATCTTTCCATTCAAGTGTGACATCAACAAGCACTGAGGAATTCCATGTCCTAATTCCTTGCTTGCGAGATGCAGTGAAGACCTCAAGGTTATCCCTATCAACACAACCTTCATCAGCAAACACACTTGGCTTATTTCAGCCACAGACTTGGATTTATCCCTGAGGAAAACCCTTTGGAATGAATATTCTGCAGCATAGCACATGAGCAACGTGATTGGCCTGGATTAATGATCAATCATTCCTCACACAAGCACTTTCCAACAGCAGAGGTCATAGCAGAAACCAAGCTCCTTCAGATCCTGGAAGGCTGAGATCCCCACAGATCCCTCCTTACCTGGCTGATCCAGAACCTTCTCACTCCCACTGCCAGCAAGTTCCTGGATGTCTCCTCAGAAAAAACTACAATATCCCCAGGGAAACTACTTAGGAAAAGGAGGTGGAGGAAAAAGCCAAACCAAGCATGGGTTGAAACATTGATTCATAGAACCACTGAGGTTGGAAAAGACCTGAAGGACCATCGAGGACAGATTAACCACCATGTCAACTAAACCACTCCCCAGACTCAGGACAATTGGGAAATGTGCAAAACAGAGATGCCTAGATTCTATTGGAAAAGGGCTCCTCACATCCCAGCTCCTACTGTGTCATTCCCACAGCCAGCAGGGATCTTTGCAATGCTCCCAACTCAACACCTGCCAACTCTTCCCCATGTGGACACTTGGAGGCTGCAGGAGGAAGTGCAGGTCCAGAGGTTTGGCCCGAAAGTCTACAGCAGCTCCTACTTAATCTGCTCCCTTAATGTTTCCCAACAGGATATCCTCGGTTTCTGTGCTGACCCCAGGGCTGTGGAGCTTAAAGAAATCAATGAGCAGAGCACGTGCTAATTTCCTCCTGCTCCTCTCTAAGATTCCCATCTGTGATAAGATCCCGATCTGAGCTCCCACGGGAACTCTATTAACACCAGGATCTGATACTAAGCCAGATGGGAGTGATACATTCCAAGATCATCTCTCAGTTCATCTGGTTCTGGATTAAACCTCCCCAGAAACTGTTCACTGAAGCATTTTTCCACTGAAAAATGCCACAACTTAATCAATTCCCACCATTTTTTCCTCCAGAAAAAACAAGACTTGTGTATTTTGTTCCCATTTGGAAACTGATCTTTAGTTTTCCAAAATGCTGCTTAATCTCTATGTCTAGAAATCACTCATTTCAAGAATTTAAATGAAAACAACATTTTTCCCCCCATATTTTATGCATTTGTTTGTAACCTCCTTCCAGCTTCTTCTGCCCAGCAATAAGGGAATAAATACTTTAAAAACTGTGCATGTGTGCAAGATTTACAGAAAACATAATTAATCCAATAGATTCATTGTAAAAACACTTTATTTGCATCAGAACTGATGCAAAACTCAAACCATATTTCAATTCAGTTACAGCTCTTGATAAGGAACTGGAATAAGTGCAACTGGAAGTAATACAACTGGAATTAGTGCAACTGTTTTAAAAAATAAAGCCCAACAGTTGCTCCCAATCTCCAAGAAGAGATTTATATTTATAAATAATTTTTTATAATTTTTTCCATGAGGTAATTAACACAGTAAAGGAAGAGTTTTTTAGGAAGGACAGTAAATATTCCCAAAATAAAACCCTGTTATCCACACAAATCCACCTTGCTTTTCCCTCAAGTCTTTTCATTAGATCTTAAGTTCCTCTTCAGAGAAGGGAAGAGGAAGTTTTCCCCTAATTTATTTTCCTAGGAAGGATTCTTTTAAACTCTCAGTAGCTTCATGTGCACAAAGAACAATGGACTCCAACAGGGATCAAAATGAGAATCTCTGGAATATTGACAGGGTAAACAACAAGAAGAGCCTTAAAGATGGATTGTGATAATAAAAACATATTTCTAGCAGTCAGACAACAATGTAAAAGGCAAGAAACAGCATCACCAGGAGATAAATAACAGCTGGAGTTACTCAACTGTGCTAATCCCCCTGGGTAATTCCTCACGGGAATTCCCACATGATGCAGATACATAAAGTTAGGTAGGTCAGGACACTGAGCAAATGGTAACCAGTTGCCAGCCTGTTTGGGGACTTCTGGATAAGCTGAGGAACATCCAGAGCATCTCCACTTATATTCCAGAGAATTTCCATTTATGCTCCAGAAAAACCTCCAACAGAGAATTTACGTTTACTCTCCAAAACATCCACATTTATCCTCCAGAAAAACCTCCATTTCTCCCCCAGAAAAATCTCCATTTATGTTTCAGGGCATCCCCATTCATCCTCCAGAAAAAAATCAATTTGTCCTTTAGAGCACCTCCATCTACCCATCAGAAAAATCTCCACTTATCCTCCAGAAAATCTCCATTCATCCACCAGAAAAATCTCAATTTGCATTCCAGGAAAACCTCCATTTATGCTCCAGGGAATGTTCATCCATGCTCCAGCACACTGCTGGGCAAATTCCTCCGAAAGCCTTAAACTTTGGGACATTTTTTTAACACACAGCATTTTGATTTCTGCCTGACTAGGTTACCTGGCTCCTCCCACGAGGAAATCTCGGCTGGAACAGCAGCAGGGCTCACCATCCTACAGGAATGATCCTGCACCAAGTTGCTCCTTGTGCCACTGACACAGCTGCGATCATCTTCTGCATTTCATTTATTAAGTGCAGCCACCAGATTTCTGTATGTGTGTAAAAACCCTGCAAGGAAGCCAAAGAGCAGGAATGGTTTATCCCAGGGCTTGGGATCGGCGGGAGCGTCCTCAGGGCGTGGGGACGGGAGGGGACATGAGGGGACAGAAGGGGACAGGAGGGGATGTGAAGGGACCATGGAGGGGGCACTTGCCACCTGCACAGGGGGCAGCTCCCCGCGGGTCCCTGAGGCCCGGGGGCCTCCCTCGCGCCGGGGCCGCTCCCGGGCGTGTTTCCCGAGGCTCCCGGGGGTGTTTCCCGACGCCCCCGGGCTCCATCCCGGGCTCCCTCCCGGCCCCGGCCCGCCCTTACCCGCCGCCACCTCCGCCGCACCCGCCCGCACCCAACATGGCCGCCGCCACCTCGTCGCCTCGGCCCGGCCGCCATCTTGGGTGAGGGCAGGGCGTCTCCACAGCGCTGGGGGGAAAACCCCACCCAAAACCCGCGGAAAAACACCCTAAAACGAGCCATAACCCACAGCCCACCAGCCCCCGCCACGCCAAATCGATAGATACTTTGTTTAACCAGGCTGGATGGCCCCAGCGGCTGCCCGCAGTGGGTTTGTCCCTCAGGGGCAGGGCCGGCTTTGCTGTGCCGGCTCCTCTCCCAGTGTGGGCACTGGGATATCCATCCTGCATACTGGGAGAGTGGAGAGGCTTTTATAGGACTGGCTGTCAGCTTTTATGTGGGGTAAATCTGGCCTTGGGAGGGGCACAGACAGGGGCTCCCACCGTTTCCCACCCGTGCTCCCCAGTCCTGTTATTTATCACCTAAAATCCTTCAAACAGATCTGCGGGCTGCCAGGCACTTCAACACACCGATCTGGTTTCCAAGATAAATTCCTCCTTGGATGCTTTTTTTTTTTTCCTTTTTTAAGTGTAGAGTTAATCTCCAAATTTTAATGGCATGTAAAAATGCTGAATTACTGTAATTCCTTGAGGAAACGTGAAAGAGATCCCTTCATAAAAATAAATCAGGAAGACACCGACATCTGTGCTGTTTAACCTTTCTTTTTTGCGCTTTTATCACACAAACCTGAACCTCGTTCCTGTAATTGTCAGGCTTTGGGGGGCCAGATATTAAAAGTGCTCGTTTGTTCATGTGAAAACAAGGCTGCTGCAGGAAAGACAGGGTGAAAATAGCGTAAATCAAAGCATTTTGAGCAAACTCAAAATATGTGCACAGGCTGGGAGGGTCTGTGGGGTGAGCCCATCCTGATGGATGGAACCCGAATGCTCCCACTCACATTTTGCTTCTCAGCCCTGATTATTTTGTTTGTAGCCGGGGAATGTTTCTATTGTCAAGGCACAGCCCTCGGAGTGGGGGGGATGGGCGGCAATATGAGCGATCCATGCTAAAATGTCAGGATAATATTCCTGTATCTCCACACGAGGGGATGGTGTTTGCTTTTCCTTCATCGGAAACCTGGTCCGCTCAGCAGCTGTCACCCAGAGGAGTTGGGAGGGAAGATGAAGTGAAGGCTCCCGGCCAATTTAGTCTTGCTTTCGCAAGGATTGAGTGAATTGCTGGAGAAGTTGGCAGCACCGGGTCGTATCCGCATGTCAATCTTTGCCGAGCGGCCCAGAAGGGATTCTGGAATTGCACCTTTGCGGCTGCGTGATTCCAGGCTGGATTCCACGCTGCCCTCAGCCACCAGTCGTGTTTCCCGGAGGTTCACTTGATTCTCCAAATGTTCTGGGTGCTCGGATGCACTTCAGGAGCTCCCTGAAACAGAAGGAAGTCTCCACGCTCCCCACCTCTCCCTTGAGTGTCCTGGTTGCTGTGTGGGAAGAGGGCAGGAAAGGTGTTGTAGATGCTCTCTCCAAATCAATAATTTTTCCATGGAGTTTCAACAGGAGGGATGAAACAGGTGGGAGGCAGCCAAGAGGTGCCCAAACCCCCTCGGGCTGAGGAAGATGCTGAACCCAGGTGCCCCATGGTGGGTCAAGCATTCCAGGCGCCGGGATGTCGTAATAAAATGACCTGTTCTGCCCTTTAAGCCAAAACACAACAAAATCCAGGAAAGAATCGCAGCCTGGGAACTCAGATTTTATCTGAGTATTTCCTTGGCTTGGGAGTGAAGAAATACCTCGGGCTCTGATCCTGGTGACTAAGAGCAGGAAAAGAGAAGTTGGGAGTCAGCTCTGCCAGTCAGGTCACAGTCTCTGCTCCTGACCCACCAGACACTCACCCAAGGTCAGCCAGGACATCTTCAGCAGAACAAGGGATGGAAATACCCCCAAATCCCAGGCTGTCTGTTGCGTCTCTTCCCCCGCTGGAGCACAGTGGGAAGCTCTCCATACACAGCATCACCTGGTTGGCATCGGGGTGTTGGCAATTTTGGCTCTTCCCGGGCTTGTTGCAGATGAGCAAAACTGGGGTACATTTTTGGAGACCCCAAATGAAACCTCACTGTGCCTCTTCCCCGGATGGCTCTCCCTTCCTTATGGCTCCAGCAGAGGATGCTGCAGACTTTGCAAAGAGCAGCCTGGACTGCAGCCTGCTCATCCCTTTCAGGATCCAGAGATCTGTGTCCAGTGGCTCGCTGACATAACCTGGACCTCTTTATGAGCAGGGTGAAATGCTTGGAATCACATGAATTAAATAGTTAAGGAACCTGGAGTGAGAATATTCTGGGAAGGATAAAAAAAGGCTGATCTGAGTAGTTTCCTGTGGTGGACAATTCCTACCTCTTGCTGTTCAACTGATCTTTGTATCAGGAAGAATCCAGCCATGGATGTCAATGATGGAATTGCAGGGAGAGCTTCAAAAAGCCTTTTCCTGAAGCTTTCCTGGGTGGGAGCCAAGCCACCACTCAGCAAACCTCCGGGTTGTCCCCAAAACAGAGACAGAGCTTTCAGCATAGTCTAAAAATGCAAATTCCAGACAAACTCCTGATGGAAAGCAAACAGCAGGCCCTTGCTCCGTGTGTCAGCTCTGCTTAGGCTCTCCTGCTATTCTCTGTAATAAATTTTGGCGTGTTATTGTGCTACAAATCAAACATCCCACAAATACTCCCCCTCATACTGTTCTATGGTCAGTCTCAAAACCCAGGAGTTATGTCTATTCTGTCAAAAAATTCCAAAATCCTTGTGTCACTTGAAAAACAAAAGAATTGATAAAAGTCCTTATGTGTTTTGTCTTAAAGGGAAATATTAAAATACTTAAAATAAGCAAAATTTAATTCGCAGCAAAGAACAGTTTGTCTCAGTGGAAGATCCTCAAGTCCAGTCATCAAAGTCCAAGATCATTGAGTCATGGAATGGTTTGGTTTGGAAGGGACCTTAAAGGCCATCCAGTTTCACTGCCTGCCACAGGCAGGGACACCTTGCACTAGCTCAGGTTGCTCCAAGCCCTGTCTAACCTGGCCTTGGACACTTCCAGGGATGGGGCAGCCACAGCTTCTCCAGGAAGCTCTCCTTCCCCGTATCCCATCTAACCCTGCCCTCTGTCTGTGTGAAGCCATTCCCCATGTCCTGTCCCTCCAGGCCCTTGCAAATAGTCTCTCTCCATAATCAGGTCACTCTGAAGTCTCTTTTCCAGGCTGAACAATCCCAGTTCTCTCAACCTTTCCTCATAGCAGAGGTTCTCCATCCTCTGATCATCTTGGTGCCTCCTCTGGACTCTGTTCAACAGCTCCATGTCCATCCTGTGCTGGGGCCCCCGGAGCTGGATGCAGGACTCAGGTGGGATCTGGGTTCAGCAAGGTTGTTAAAATCATTATCCCTTCCTTCCTGAGAGCTTGGGGCTCTACAACACTGATGACTTTAACGTGTCAAGGTGATGGATAATGATTTATTAAGTTGTCACTTGGAAAATATAAGTGTTTGTCACCTTCCTGATCTGGATTATCAGGTAGTTCAGTGCCACTTCCTGCCATGGGGTTTTCTTTACCCAGTGTGGCCACACATTAAATTAAAAGCTCTTTTCACCCCTTCTTATTCCCTTGTGCTATTGAGCCAGCACCTTTGATATCAACCCCATGTTACTGATGTGGGCGCACATCCCAAGGTCACTGGAAGGGCTCCCACCGAGATCGAGACCCTCATTGGAGAAGGTCTCTCCAGAATGAGCCTGGAGCCAGGTCAGCAGCACCCTGGGCACTAAGGCGCCCGTGATTTTGGCTCTGTCCCGGGAATTGCTGCTTTTCCCATCTCATTTTTCTTCCTAACTCATTCCTGTGTGTCGGCATTTGCGATAGGATGTATTCCCACAATTTCAGGGAAGGGGGGTGGGTCTGCTTTTGGGTTACTTTGCTCCCATCCTGACCCCACACTCGTGACAAGAGGCGTGTTAGGGCGATGGAACCCCAAATTTAAGGAGTGTATCAACGATGGCTTCCTTTTGTTACTAAATAAATCGTCTGCACAGCTCGTTGCTACGTGCCCTTGTTTATCACACATTTTTAAGCTGTTGGCACATTGTAAACTTCTTTTTCTTCTCCTCCTTCCAGAACGACAAAAATATTTTAACCCCTGCTAAGCCTGAGGCATCAAACCCAACAGTTACTTGTGGAAGTGAATGATTTTTTGTCACATTCCAGGTACTGTTGAAGGTCTGATACAGCTCTCAGACAGCATTTCCCTCTCTTTTTTTTAACTCCTGAACTCTTCCAGTCAAGTCCATATTGAAATAGTTTTAGTTGAGTTTTAAATAGTTAAGTTGAGTTTTTAAATAGTTAAGTCAGGGGATTCATAAAGATCATAAAGATCCTGTTTCTCCATCAAGGATCTAGAAAGCAGGTGGATGATGTTTAGTCTCAGCCTAAGGGACAGGATGTTAATGCTTTCTCCGCTGGGAAACAATCTCCTCCTGTTTAGTTACAAGCACTTCAATATAAAACAAATATTCAATCAGCAAAAGGAGGGGGAAAAACACCCTTTTATCCCTCTCCTAAACTGGGTCCTTTCCAAGTCAGACTGTTCTGTGCTAAGGCCATACGGATTGCAGAGGATCACAGAGAATAAATTAATATTAGCACCTTGCTCCCAGCCAAAAGAAATAAAGCAAAACAAACCCCAAAGTTATTCTTAATGGCAAGAAAAGAGCGATTCCTTGCCAGGTTTACAGTCCCAGCCCTGCTGATCTTATCGGCCGCTGTGTTGACCAAGGCTCCGATTAAAATAGTTGCTGGTTTGATGAAGGTGATGCCAGACAAATTCCACCTGATCCCAGCTGTTAACTGGGGAGAGTTTGGGGAAAAATAAGTCTAAATACATTGGACTAAGTGATATTTTGGCCCCAGCCTGCTGTGTTTTCCCTTGGCCCCCAGAAAGCAGCATTGCCTCGCAAGACCCCAAACTTCATTTCATCCTACAGAAGCCTCTTGACTTTTAGACACTGGAGTTAGCCCAGGGTGTTTTTTCTTTTTTTTTTAATGTAAACATCTGTCTTCACAGCAATACTATTTTCCCCCCAGTGATTATTTTCCTTAGTGTGCTCATCATGGCTTGAGAATCCAAATTATTTGGGGAAAAGATGAGAATTTAGGTTTTTATCTGGTCTCTCTGTGTGTTCTGAACCTGAGTGTCTTCAGGGAGTTGTGATCTGCCTTTGAGCATTGTTCTGTGGGTGTATTTGTACCTGCAGGTGCTGTTGCAGTGATGGGAAAATGCCCTTTTTATCCCCAGATTGGGTGTGGAGTCTTGGCCCAGGGATGACTAAACATTCAAGGAGCAGCTGCCTGGAGAAACAAACACCTGGCAAAATATTTTTGTGGGATTTCACACTTAGTCACTGTCTGTTGTTGGTGAAGGTCGGCCCCAGCTGCAGCTCAGGAGTCACACACCATCCCCTGGAATCATTTAGGCTGGAAAAGTGCTCCAAGGTCATCGATGTGACCGATCACCAACCAGACCAGAGCACCGAGTGCCACGTCCAGTCATTCCTTGAACACTTCCAGGGATGATGACTCCAGCGACTCCCAGTGCTTAACAACACGTTCCATGAAGAAATTCCCATCTGCCTTCATCTCTTATTCCATCTTTGTCTGCTCCTTTCAGCTGTCCTGCTTGGAAAAGGGCCACGCTGAGATCTGCCCCCATCACTTCCAGCGCTGATGGAACATCGTGATCTCATCACAAGCCACATCAAGCTGCAGTTCAAGCTCATTAAGAGCCCAATTAGTCCCCTTTTAACCATCAATATTTGTTCCCAGCACGGTCATTAAGCACTGGAAAGGAGCAGGGAGGGAGGTTCCATGCTGGAAGTGAACAGATTGATTATTTTTGGACTCCTCCCAGAGTTTGGCTTTCCCCCCAAGCCCTCCTTGCCCGGTTTGAAGGGGAAATAATTCATTATTTCACTCATAGAATAATAACAAAGAGTAAAGGAAGCAAAGGAGAATGTTGTTGTTGAGGTGGTTGGGCTGCCCTGGGAGGTGGGAATGGGCAGGGCTGGTCCTTTGCTCCACCTCAGCACCCACAGGACTAATCACTCTTACAGGTATTAATTGGGATAAAAACTGAAGCCATCGGAAGTTATAACTGCTCTGGAATTCCAAGAAAAGCTTAACACTGTGGAATGAGGCTTGGATGTGCCTCTGGTGGGCACAGGGCCCACATGGAGCTCAGGGTTATGCCAGCCTTGGGGATAAAGGAGCAGATTAGGGATTTTGGGCTGTTTGGCTCCCTAAGCTCCACTTCATTTTGCCTCTTTTCCCATTGTTTTTACAGCTCATGCCTTTGGCTATGGAACTGCTTAAATCCCAGGTGAGCAAACATCACTTACCTGGATAAAGGCTTCCTCCTGCTCGCCATCCTTCCATGGGATTGCACCATCTGAGTGGTGGATAATTAATAAACCTCAGGATTAATCCAAGGAAATTAAGAAAGGGTCAGGGAAATGTGACACTGCCTGCACAGGAATTAATGGGGTGAATAGGCAGAACCACACCTTGAACCAAAACCTGTTTTTCACATCTAAAGGTTGGACTTGATAGCCTTGGAGATCTTTTCCAAGTGAAGAGATTCCATGATCTGGCTTTGTCAAACTCCACCTTTGCATATCCTGAAAGTCAAAATTAATCCACCTCTAAGGCCAGGGGCTTGATCGACTCCAGCTGAAAGAAAAGGGTTGGAAGAGCTT
This sequence comes from Dendrocincla tyrannina, assembly GCA_035047865.1. Classification (NCBI taxonomy): domain Eukaryota; kingdom Metazoa; phylum Chordata; class Aves; order Passeriformes; family Dendrocolaptidae; genus Dendrocincla; species Dendrocincla tyrannina. The sequence continues at coordinate 4,746,442 of JAWWMP010000116.1, forward strand.
TTCCACCAAAAATTTACCAGTTTTGTGCTTGTTCCTAACAATTATACTGAATCCCAGGGATGGTTTTTAGACCCATGGCCACCTTGCCCTTTGAATATACAAAAATGAATATACAGAAGTGTTTGCAGGCTAATAACTCATCTTTGAAAGCATATTTTCCCAACTAGCACTACAATATTATTATTCCTAGAGAGCACTGGGGTTAGGAATGCCCAGACACCCTTTGGAAAAGCAGCTGTGACTTTTATTCAGGCCACGAGCTCTTTGTTAGGAGCATCTGCTTTTACTCTGGGATATTTAATGATTGCAAAGCGCCAGAAAGGCACAAATTCAAGAGCTGTAAAAGTGCCAGAGTGGATAAAGTAAAAGTATCCCTTTGGATGGTGCTGGAGTTTATAAAAGCTGTGCTTCACCACAATTAAAATCCCAGAACATCATGCTCTGTCATTACCCTTTGTATGATTATAAGCCAGGATTGCAGAGAAAATGTTGCTGCAAACGTGGAGAAGGCTCCGAGTGAGGCTGAATTTTCTGGGATAGGCACAGGCAAGATGAACTCCAGTGCCTAAAGGGATGGGTCTGACCTTTGGCCATCCCCTCACCTCCCTCTCAGGCAAAAAGGGAAATAGGAATTCTTTCCATGGGGAAAAAGGAATTATAACAAGGAAAAACCTTGACTTGTTTTAAACCTTGGTTTATTTCTCAATGCCCTCACAAATGGGGAAAATAAAGAAACTGAATATTAGGAAACCGTGTTTATTAATTAGGGCATCAGTACCAGTGGGATATTTATTAGGGGTGTGCCAAAGCATCCTCACTGCATGAAGGGCCTGGCAACAGATTCCCAGAGCATTGTTTATCCCAAAAATCCCCGAGCGGTTGGGAATGCTGGGATGGTGCCCATCTGGCTGCAGTTGGGATTCCACAGGTGGGACTGCCAAGCCCAGGCTTGTGTTGGGAAGAACACCCCAAAATATGACAGGTCCATAATTTTAAGCCCTACCTATCTCCTAGACATGTGAAAACATGAAAACCCATCCTTAAAAGAGAACAATAAAAGAAAAACAGGTTGGATCCTTAAAGTGTCAGAGAAAAATCTGGTGAAGACACAAACACCTTGGAAAGGGTCAGGAGCTGAAAGGAAGCAAAAAGAGATCCCAAATTACTTAAATATGATTTTTACACCCATCTCTCTAGGATGGATTCCAGAGCCAGGGAGCCAACCAGCTGCTTCCCTCACCCGGTGCTGCCAGGAGATGCACAACGTGACATTTCAAACTTCCCAAGGGAACACGCAGAGGTTATGGAATAGTTTAGGAGTGGATCCGTGACCCCACAAATAGCACTTCCCTCTGCAGAGCAAAAGGTTGAGAGTTCAAGACACACACCTAGAGCTGAGATATGAGCAAAAAGCCATTTATAGGCCCAGAATTCCCACGTCAAAATGCCAGCCATTGGGCTGTGCTGAGCTTTCCTGCCTTTTTCCGGAGCTGGGACAAGGTGCACAAAGTCACTCCGTGCCCATCACTCAGGGCTGAGCCACGAGGATCAGGGTGGGAATTTTGTTCCTCTGGAAAATGTGAGTGCAGGGGAAGGAACATGTCATCTTTGCTTTGAGGTAGGAATATAATCCTTTTATTCTGAGCACAAGGTGCAGGACCAGAGGAACAGAGCAGAGGAAGGTGGCTTGGCATGCTTCACTCCCTCCCTCCAAACTTTCCAAATGGGGCCAGAAAAGCCACTTGGCTTATTTTGCTGGGAAACACGAACTGGAAAGATAAACCCAAGAGTGTCTCCATGCCTTGCTCCAAGCCTCCCTTGGGAAGAGCCAAGAAACACTCCTGTTCCACATCAGGATGCGCTTTCCTATGGGGAAAAAAAAGGATCATGCTCAGCAAGGGCTGTTTTGGGGGTCCCTTCATGGAGGACCCTCAAGCAGCAGCATAAACACTCCATTTCCAAAGAAAGGGCTGGGAATTCTTTCTCCCGGCGCCTTGGGGCAGCAGTGCACTCCCGCCTGTTTGTTTTGGCAGGGATGTGCTGGCTAGGGTGGAGTTTCCGCCTCTGATCCACCCCTAACGCCGATGGGCTCACTGTGACCCCCGAGCGCTGCAGGCACATCGTGTCCAGCACCTCCCCGGGGAATTCTGGGGCTGCAGTTCTGGGGAAACTGTCCCAAAAATGCAGCTGAGGCGTGAAGACACCAGTGCCTAGGGACTAATGGGACATCGGCACGAAATCTGCGCTCCTTCCAAAGGGCTGCTCATCCTGAGCCCGACAGCTACACATGACCCAGGATAACCCCTGCTTATCCAGGGTTTGTAAAACTAGAGTTCATCCCAGCTGGATGTCAGTGCTCTGTACTTGGAAAACAGTCAAGACATCCCATCCCAGGGGTTCCTGTCAGTGACACACATAGACTCATGTGCAACCAGTGCGGTGCTTCACCCCTTAGTAAGCCCAAAGTCGCATCCAGGCGGGACTGACGGAGGCATCACGCACTCAGTGACGGAGCAGGGCAGTCTGCTGTCTCCAACACCCTCATGGGGATCTGTGTTCCCTGTTTTCTGTAATCCTTTCAAGCTGTTCCCAGTTTGAAATGTTTGCAAGAGTTGGAGTTGTGCGTTCACGCTATTTGTCTGATGGAAAGACACTACTCCCTCTAATCCCCTGGAAAAAAGCTTTTCCTGAAAATCTGCTCCAAGCCTGTCCTGTCATCCCAACCCAGTCAGGGCATGACCAGCAGACCCCACCGTGTCCGGCATCAGAGGCTGGCACAGCTCCTCAGGTGCTCCTCCGTGGAAAAGGAGGGTGGGGAGGGATGCAGGCCATGGGGAGGCACAGAAAAGGAGCCTTGTCCTGGTTGTCACCGATGGGAGCTCCTTGGACAGGCAGACAAATCAGGAATGACCCTGTCCGACTGTGCTGATGTAACCCAAGAACTCATTGCCATAGCAACAGAGCCAGGACCACAACATGGTGTTTTTCCAGCAGCTCCGCGTTCATTCCAGAGAGGCTGTTCCCACGGAGGGGTTTGGTGTCCCCTCTTCGGCGCTGAGAGCTCCAGAGCAGACTTGTGTTCTTCCACCAGTTCAGTCTCAGGGAACGAAGAAGGAAGGACAGTCCCTGAAATCCCACATAAATGGGAAGAATAAGCAGCTGCGTAGCTCCAGCTATTCCCAAACAAACATACTGGTGCTCCCAGTGTGCAGCTGGAACACCTGGAGACCCAAATTGGTCCCACCTAAACAAACCACTCATTCCTCATCCCCCTTGCTGGAGCTGTGGCTGTTTGATCCCAGGTCGGATCACTCCGGGACAGGGTGGATTCTCCACCTTTAGCATTTAATCACAACCAAATGTCCTTTTAAAGCCAGGTGGGAGCTCCAACACTGTCATTCCCACTCGGTGCCAAAACTGCCGGGGAAATTTATAGCCCAGATTCCACAGGAGGTCAGTGCAGAATGCTCTGGACTCAGAGACACGTGTCCAAGGAAGATCACATCCGAAATTCCGGCCACAGCGGCACGTTGCATCCAGTGATTTATGGCTGGAGGGGGCTGCAGGAATCCACTCCCAGGGCCAAGGTAGGAATTTGCCAAGGGTAAATGAAGGAGGGCTGTCTTATGTGGAAAACCTTCCTGTCTCAGAGGATCATAAAGGGGGATAATTTCAGGAGATGGAATTTAGCGAGGGAATTTGTGGTTTGGGTGAGGCTCTGGTACCAACTTCCCTACTTGGATAATGCTGGATGTAACTGGGAGCAGTGACACCATCGCTCCCCACAACTTCATTATTCTTTAATAGGGAAAACTAGTGGCAAAAAATATAAATAAAGAGACTGAAGAATCAGGCAAGGAAGAGCTCCAAGGAAAGATGGTGCAACCAACCATAAACAGTGGGATGCCACTTTTCCACCCCTCCCTGTTAAAAGAAGTCATGGAAGCGGTGCCTGTTTTAAATTGTGCCAATGCAGAAGTGGCATTAAAAGGGAGAGTTTAGCTGAGGGGAATTCCCACATCCATGATAACAGAGGGATGAGCACCGGAGGGAAGGGGAGCCATGGATGCTGCAGGAATGCCAGCAACAACCCCATCTATTTGGGAAAGTAACTTTTCCCTCTATTTCTTTGCAGGATGGGAATGACACTGCCTTTATTTTCCGAGTTGCCCATTTACAGTGTATGTGCTGTACAACCTGCTTCCCACTTCCCTAGGGGTAACCTCTCTGTCTGGAGTCCCCGGCTCCCACTGTCCTGTCAGAGTGGCTCAAGAGCCGTAGCCAGAGCTGCCTGATAAGGCTTTTCCAGCTTTTCCGAATAATTTTCGGGAAACCACACCAAACCTCCCAGAATGAGCTGTTTAACAGATAAATGAATCAGCTCTTTTGGGAGCAGTTAATGGGAAGCCTGGCCTTGGCACAGAACTTTCACTTGGGAAAAAGAAGAATTGGAAGCTTTTGCTTTGGTGGAATGAGGGGGTTGAACCCCAGACCTCCTGTAGCCAAAGGTATCCAGATCGTATCTCAGTTGGAGCCCTCACAGGAGCCTGGCAGTGAGAAAAAGGGCTGTTGGCTCCTCAGGAAATCCCAGGAGGGATTTGGGGACGGGCTCAGCCTTTAGGCACAGGCTCATCATGCTTTGCCACAGCTGAGGGCATGCATTTTTCCTTAAATCCTGCATACCCAGTCTCTCATTCCCCAGTGTTTTCCTTCCTGAAAAAACAGGGAGGAGGGAATGTTTCCCCAGTGAGGTCAGTGGGAAGGCTGCCCTTGCCTCCAGCTGGGCTCAGACCAGGCCGGCCGTGCAGGTGTCCGGGATGGACAAGGATTGTGTCCATTTGCAAACACCCCCCGGCAGCTCCATCCCCGGTGAGCCCCCACCTGGCCCCTCTCTGCCCCCTCGGGCCATCCCGTGTTCCTCCCCTCCTTTCTCCTGCTGCTCCTTTCAGGATAACAATTGCAGGATCCAGATGCTTATCTGCAGAGCTCTTCCCATTTCCAGCGGGCCTGTCCCCGGGCCATGCTGTCCTTCACCAAAATCCACAGGGATGCTCAGAAAGCATCCACAGATAATGACTAGAGATGAGCTAGCTCCTGGGAAAGGTAAAAAGCCTTGGAATTACAGCAGGGAAGGGAGCACCCAGAACATCAATATTTCTTATTCAGTTCCACTAGGGGAATTGGGTGAGCTTGGCCATAATTATCCAGTGAAATCTGGCCCCAGCTGCAGTTCTGGGAAGCTGCACACACAGCTTTCACCTGCCAATGAATCCCCCAAATGTGGGAAAACACTAAGTTTTGGGAAAGGGGAGAGCATCCCACCTTCACACTGTGGGACCAGCTCCCTCCTATCAGCAGGATGTGGCCCCTGGATGGCTGGTTATGGCCCCAGTCCCTGCAACTGTCTCAACCAGGGCTTCCCCTTCCCAAATCCGAGATGGGACACCTCCATCCCACAAATATCCAGGTTTTTCCTGAAAAATTTAGCAAGCATTGTGGCATCTCAGGATCTGGAAATTGGAGCCAAATCCATCTTCTTTTGTGGCTGTCTATTTTCCACCCAGTGCCAGTGGTGTCAGAGCTGCATCAAAGCCCCAGAATTCCCGTGAAGGAGAATGGAGGAGCTCTGCCTCCATCCATCCCCTCTCCATAGGTGAATCCAGTGGTGGATACCTATAGCCACACGTTTCTCGTGGCACAGGGGAGGACACCAATAAATAGTGCTGGAAAAGACAAAATGCCTTTTAATCCCCCAAGGAATTATTTTCTTCCCTGTTTTTGGCATTTCAGGGGGCAAAAAAGAATAAAAATCCGTGGAGTTTGGTATGGAGTCAAGGGGAGGTTTTCCTCCACTGCGATCCCCGTGCTTCTCCCTCCTCACCAGCCCAGGGGCTGTTCACTTTTATTCCCTTTTTTCCTTGCTGAAGCAGTGCCATTCCAGCTCGGGCACCCAGCACATCCCTTGGCAGCAGCGCCCGGCTCCTGCCGTGCCGTGATAAGGAGGGAGGAACGCGGCCACCGGACACAGGGAACACGTCCTCTGTCCGGGAGGGCTTTGCCCAACCTCCCCGGCTCTTATCTTTATCGCCCACATTCCGAACAATCCCCACCGCCCCGTCTTTTATTTATGGAGTTCTTATCCTGGCGATTAATGTGATAAACACGGCTGCTCCGGTACATGCAGCATCTACGGACAGGGCGCCTCGGAGCACAGCAGGGTCCAAGGCGCTGCGCTGTGAGGATGAACATCAGCACAATTCCACTAAAAATAACCCAATCCATCCCTGCTCCGTTGGCACCGGGGCGGGTGCCGGCTCCCACCGGGAGCAGGGAAGCAGGAGAACTCGAGGCCAGGCAGTGCCTGAGCGGTGCTTGCAGAAAAGTGCTGATGTTTTCCTGTATTGCGGGGTCCCTCCCTGCAGGAAATAATGCATTGTACTGCGGAGCGCCTCGCTTCCCGGAGAAATCCCGGTGGGATCCGTGTCCCGCACCGCTGGCACCCCACCACCAGCACTGGGTTGTGCAGGGAGCGGGAAAGGGCAGCAAGACCCTCCCTTCCCACAGCAGCTCCACCAAGGAAAACCTCAGAGGAGGTTTAAAGCAGAGCTTGGCAGCTCCGGTAAATTAAGCCAAGGTTTAAGGCAGGGATCTGATCCCTACATTTTATCGATCCCGTCTCAGTTTGGGGCATGGAGGCTTTTTGGTCACGTCTTGGCGCAGGCAGAGCCCTCATTAGCAGAGACCAGCCAATTACTAATGGCTTTCCCAGCTTAATTAATACTGCACATGGATGAGCACCCACCTGCAAGGAGATGGGTGCCATTGGATGGAGACGGCCACCACCACATGGATTTATCCCGGGGATGGATCCATCCATGCGGGTGAGGAGCTGGCAGAGGGAAGGGGCTGCCGACCTGTGGGTCACCAGTTATTAATCCTGTATGGAAATGGAGTCATAGAGTGAGTTAATTATGGAGCCAATCCAAAGATTCTGCCCCAGTGGTGGTCACCTCTGGATGGAATCCATCCTGGGATTCTGGACAATTGCAGGAGAATTTAGTGACATTTTCCTGTGCCGCCTCCTGCCATCCCGCTGAGCCCCATCCCCAGCGAGAGGGATTGAAAGCAGAATCAGGGTTTCATCCCAGCCACTTCCCAGCTTTCCAGCTCACTCCCTACTGCCAGCCCAGACTGTTCTGGCAACTCCAAGCATCCCAGGGTCAGATCCAGGGCTTTATTCCCACACAAATCACCCCCGCTGCTGAGCAAAGGCCACTGCATACCAGTATCCGTCCAGGAAGACCTGAGATCCTGGTGATGCTTCAAACAGGGTGGGATTTGCTTCTTCCCAGAGTCCCAGCAAGACAACAAAACCTTCCTTGACCTTTTCCAGTGATTTTAGAGCTTGTTTTGTGTTCCTCCTCTCCCAAACATCCCAGTTCCTTGGCAGTTGGTTTGCCCTGGCATGGGGTGCTCCAGCTCCTGGAATATTCCATTTCCAAGCTCTACATGAGTTTTGCAGCAGAGGGAGTGGGGAGAGGCCCAGCTCAGAAGTGATTACTCCTCCGTCCCATTGGAATGTAGGGAAGCTCCTCAGGATCCCCCCACCAGCAGCCGGATGCGGAGCCAGCGGTGCCGTGGGGCTCAGCAGCTCCTGCCTTCCTCCTATTCAACTGCCCCATTTCCTTGGATAAATATGAGATGGAAGAGGGAAAAGAGTTAAAGCAGAGAAAACTGAAGGAAAGAAAACTCAGTGTAACATGGAAAAGGGAAACCACATTGGAATTGCTCTGTATATCCCACCGTGTCACGGCTGCTCTCCTGAGCTGTGCTCAGGAATGCGACTCTTTTCCATGCAAAAAGGGTTTTTTTGGGGTTTTTTCCCACTCCAAACCATGTCACTTTTGCACCAACAGCTTGGAACAAGGAAGGCTTCCTTCCCTCCTGTTTTCCATGGAGTTTTAATTCATCTGCTCCACTTAAGCTGGGAAAACCATGGTCAAAATATGCCTTCCTTGGCTCAGAGACCCCACATGTGGTTGTAAAAACTCATAATAATAATAGAAAGAGTGGGTGAAAGGAAATTTTTCCCCCCAGAATAGAAATTTCCAGAGATTTCTGTAATTATACCAGCTCTCAGAAGGCCGTGGGACACATCTGATCCTGCAGAAGGGACCCTCTGGTGAGCAATTCCAGGCTCAGCACATCCCAGAGGCCTCCGGAGCTCAGCCAGAAGAGGGCACGGCAGCCTTGGCAGCGGAACAGGGATCCCAGCGCGGGATTTACGGCAGCACCTCGTCGGGCTTGCCTTCAAACCACTCCAGTGGAAACTTTGCAGCCTCCTCTTGTTCCTGAAGAGGTGGCAGCGTGGGGTCTGGAAGGAAAGGAGCCATCCCAGGAGAGCATCACCCCTTCATCCTGGGAGCCACATCTCAGTTTCTCCTCAAAAACTCCAACTTTGGGTCATGCCAGCACCAGTTTTTGATCTTTGTAGGTTTTTTTAGTCCCATTTATTTGCTTTTGAGGCTCTAAGTGCAGTCATGGGGCAGGTTCCCGAGGAATTCTCCACAGCCAAAGGAGCTGGAAACTTCAGATTCTTTAAGGCAAACGGTGAAGGGTCAGAAATTCCAGGGAAATATTTACACATTTATTTATTTATTTATTTATTTAGGCTCAGGTGGGAACAAACATTTCTTTGCCATTTAAATGTGTCTAAGCCAAATTCTCCCTAAGTGAGAAAACACTTAGGTCAGGAGGGAAAGAAGGATTCTGGGATTTTTATGTATTTGGGAAGTGGGTCAGAGTGGGAGCTGGCTCTGCAGGCCAGGGAATGACCGGGACTTCCTGGCACTGGGAGCTGCAGCATCACACACCCCATGTGAGAAAACAGGCCCAGCAGCATCCAAGGCATGAATCCCAGGGGATGTGAGCTGGAAACAGGGAATGGTTATTCCAGTGCATGTGCTGATCTTGGAATGCAAACTTTGGGAGTTTCAGCTGAGCTCTGCTGCATCCAGGCTGTTGGGAATGTGAAGCATGGCCCACTTTTTGCTACCTTAAATGTGACTTCCAGCTGAACCCTGTGCCTCAGAAAACAAATCCATCAAAACTAGGGATCAGCCCACATGGATCAGGCTTATTTTTGCCTTCCCCTTGGCTTTCTCTTTATTCTTGGTTGCGAGTGAGGTTTATATTGAATAATGTTCACTACAGATGATTTGCTGTTTATCCTGGATTCAGCTGGATTTGATGACACTGGGAATAAAGCCCCGGCAACACTCCCCGACTGGCTCCTGGCACATCCGTAACTTCTGCTGAGCTCCCTGCAAAAACCTGGAGCAGCTCCTTGCACTCGAGCAAAAGCCACTTCCCTGCCTGTGAAATCAGATGACCTTTAAGATTCCTTCCAACGTAATTCGTTCGATGCTCCACAGAAACACGTAGCTCTAGAAAGGCACATCGCAAAAGTCGTGTTTTCCCCCCAGAAACTAATCCTGAATTAGCAAAGAAATGGAAAAAGGGGGAAAAAGTAGGACTAAAGCCAATGCTATTCCCAGCTGGAGGTAGCATGGAAGAGATGCCCAGAGTCAGCATCCAGTGGGGAAGAAGAAAGTGAGCTGGGATAATCTTTCAGCTCCTCTCACCACTGATAAGTATCCCATTTAAATATCCAGTTTCTCTCACCTCCAAGCCACAACATTCATTAGGAGAAATGAAAACGGGTTATTTTTCCCTTGGGATTCCTCTCATGTCCCTGGAATGACAAGTGCAGCCCCATTCCCATTCCCAGGCAAACCAAAGGCACCAGCCTCTCCCGGGCAGTGTCTCCCTCCTCCTCCTCCTCTTTGAGGATGAAGATTTGCTGGATATAACTAAAAAAAACCTGGAAAAGAGCCCAGTTCTGGAAGGCAGGAGTGGTGACGGTCTCAGCAGGAGCAGTCCAGGCATTGCTGGGATCAGATCCCAGGGGGAATGACCTCAATGTTTTCATGTGCTGCAAGATACTTTCCTGCCAAATTTTTTTAAGGAGTATTTGAGCTTTAGGCTCATCTTCCTTCTTTATGCACTTCCCGATGGGATCTCTCCTTGGATGAGGAGAGGGGCTGGAGCTTCTGGGGGGCTACTGCTGGTTGCAGCTCAGTAGCTCCAAGTTTCACACTTGATGACACATTTATAATCCCATCTTTTATGGAATTTTCCACACACACATATACAGTGACCACCCAGAGTGTCCCAAAGCGTTGGTGTATCCATCCCACATCCTAAACATGACCTTTGGGTGTAGATGACGCCTGGAGGAGCTGTTTGTTTGGAAAAGTATCAGGAGAACAATAATCACGGAATGGTGTGGGTTGGAAAGGACCTTAAAGACCGTCTTGTTCCAATCCCTCACTCCTTTGGAAAGCAAGGAATTAATTATCCTTCTGCTTCCACTGCAGGTTGCATATCAGACCCTCCATCAGTCCCTGGTTATCTGGGTTATATCCATCTTTTATCCCTCTGTCCAGGAAGCAGAGGAAGAAGCAACCCATTCTGTGCCACTCAAATGAGCCCTGGAAAACTGGGGAGGGTTCAGAGAAGTTGCTCATCCCTTTGGAGGATCCCACCCTCCCTTTCCTTCCATCTATTGCTGCCCAGACAGGGCAACAACCCAAACCCCTGGATTGTTTACAGTCCTGCCTTTTCCTTCATGTTTCAGCTGTTTCCAAAGCCATCTCCTTCCCAGGAGCATGTGCAGCACCGGGAGGGAATGGAAAAGCAATTCAGTGCAGCTGGGCTGGGATAGCGTTAAAAAAAACTCCTGGAGAAAAATAGGGAAATAAGGAACAACCCAGCTGGGTGTGTTGGAGGCACAGGAAAGGTGCCAACCCTGCTGAGTCACTCTGGCCCTTCCCAGGCCCTGGGATATGGGAGTGATGGGTAAATCCCGTGAGGAGCTGAGGTTGAGAAGCCCAAATTAAGCCCCATCCTTATGTTTGATCCTTGGGGCTGCCGGGATATTTGGGGAGTGGGATTGGGCATTTGGATTCTGCCACAAGTGCAGAAATTCCGACAGGAGGGAAAACAGGCAGGAAATTGTGTGTGAGGAGTAAACAGGCCATAAAGGGAGGAAATCAATATTTAATAACAGAGCCCACCACTCCCCTGGCTCCACTCCAGGCAGGAAACCACGGACGGTCGGAGACACCTCCATTTGTATGGATACGTGACTGCCCTAAACACACATAAGAGCTCCAGATCCCGGGAGAGGCCCCAGATCCCCCACCCCAGGCTCCAGAACCCTTTCCCACTGCTCCCACTGCTGGGATCACATGTTGCAGAGGCTGGATTGGAGTGCAAGGTGACGGTGCTTCCTTTGGAATTTTCCTGCTGGCACCACAGGGGATGGGCACAGAGGATGGGGGACCACCTCAAGCCCCTCTGCTCCTGGTTTTAGGTGAAAATGGGGAATAGTGCAACAGTCTAGTTGCTTGGGATGTCCCTGGAATGCAGAGGACATCCAGCACTGCAACACTCCAAGCTTGGAGCAAGCTGGAGCAGTGGAAGGTGTCCCTGCCCATGGCAGGGAGTTGGAATGAGAGGATCTTTAAGGTCCCTTCCAACCCAAATCCTCCTGGAATTCTATGCTTTTCTCCTCTCAAGTCCCATTTGCAGCCCTCACAGAGCCCAGCTTATTTCCGTTCCTTTTTTCCTGGCATCTCCTGCCACTCCAGCTCAGCTCCAGGCCAAGGATGTTTCCCGCAGCTTGATGCTCCCATGTAACAAGGACAAGTTTTTTCTATGGGAAAAACCCTTATGAAGCAGAGGGAAACAAGTCCCCAGATGTCACCTGCGAGAGAAATGGGACAACACTTCCTTCCCACGTTAATTCCGTGTTTAAACAGGCAGCCATGGACACCTCAGCTTGTCTCTGAAGGGTCAGGATGAGCAGTGCTGGGCACCCACCAGCACAGGAGAGGGGTCAAATCTGCACTGGGAAAAGCCATTTGGGATTAAATATGTCTTACAGTGCAGCAGTAAGCAGAGCTAATTAGGAGAATGCTTGATCCACTTGGAATCAGGCAAGCGTATTGGAGAAGAGGCTACCCAGGATCCGCATGCCACGCTCCCTGTGGGAACACAGCCAGCATCGCTGCTGTTGTTCCCAGTCAGGGCTTAATATGCATCTTCACAGCACTTGAGGCAGCTGCAGAGAGTGGAAAATGCCCAGAATTAGGTATATGACGGCAGCTTCATGGGAAGGAAAGGGATGTTCATCCCACAGGCTCTGCTTTAGCCCAGAACCACGGGAACCACATCCTCGCCTGGACACACTTATCTCTCTTCTGCTTCGGGTGCTTTGTGGGTTTAGGATGGGGGGTTTTATTTAAATTTGGTTTTTTTAGTGTAACTATCAGGCCCAAGGCAGCCACAGGCAGGCTCTGGAGAGCGGCCACATCCCTGAATTTCCAGGATATGTATCAGCACTCCACAGTCCTTGCTTGGTGTATTTAATAAACTCTAAGTATTTGAACTGGAAAAACAGTGCTGTCACCAAATGGGATGAGCTAAAATGGAAATGCACAGGGGAGAATACCAAGTTATGGAAAACAAAAAAAAAAAAGAGGATTACAACACACTAAAAATGTTTTCTTGCCATGTTTTGCCTTTGCCTCCAGCTCCCCACAAAAAGCAGACACACAAATCCAGGGGAAAAACATGCAAACCATCCCTGTCCTTTTGGAATTATCCATTTTTTCTCACCGCCTTGTATTTTGGGGTCAGAAATAGCAGAAACAGGTGAAACAGCCTGATTTTCCTTTCCTTAGGCAATCCCTTTGGGAAGGCAGATTAGAATTCCCTCAGCCATTGCTTCAGGAACAGAAGGAGCACAGAACCCTCTCCGTGCTGCCAAATTCCCTAATAGCTCATCCAGCAGAGCAGATGACCAGGGGGCACTAAGAAATTTGGGAATAACAGGGAATTCAGCAAAGCTGATGCATTTTTTCCGGGTTTTTTTTCCACCACCACCCAAAAAACTGCTTTATCTCAGATCAGCAGCAGGCAAATCCCCACTCCGAGCTCAAAATCCCAGCCCCAGCTTCTCTGGATGGGTTGGATTGTTTGTCTGGAGAAATCCTAGAGTTTATTTGTGTGGTCAGAGGGGTGTGTGCTCTAGCCAGGTGTCCTGGTGCCATTCCAACATTAATATCCCTAAATCTCCCACTGAAATTAAAAGGAGGGAGTCTGGGCTGAGGTTTTACATCTGTCCTCTCCTTCACCTTCCCCCCTACTATGGCAGAACCGCTCCAGAACTACTCGTTGGAGAATACCCCTCATCCCAACAGTGGGAGGAGGGACAGCAGCTCATTTAATTCCCTGGTTTTCCTAAATGTGCTCCATCTGCAAGCAGAGGTTGTTCCACACCACATTCCCAATGCCAGACCACCCAGTACAACCCAGTCAGCAGTTCCAAGGCACTGTTTGATTTGTAATTATATAAGGGTAATAATAAATAATTTAAATTAAGTATTATTAGTATTATTGAAACAACAATAATAAAACCTCACTCTAACCACAAAGTGAGAGATAAAATGTCCCTTGGGGTGAGGATTTCCTTCCTGGGAGGCTTCCCAGGATGATTGTCCTGTTCCCATTAGGATCTGAGGAGTTTTTCCTTCATGTGTGTCAAGAACTCTGTGCTGACAAGGAGCCAGCTTTATTTTGGATTTCAGAATCATGATCTCCCAGTTTTCCAAGTGGTCCTGCTGCTGATCCCAGGTCATCTGTGAAAGCCTAATATTCCAGCTGTGGTCCAGTCCTTTCACTTCCAGGAGGAAAAAGCTTGGGAAGAGTGCCCCATATATAACCCACAGGAATTTAAAAGCACACTCATGGTGTATCTGCTGGTGTTCAGTGGGCTTTCTCCTTCCTAAATTCCCAGTGACCATATTCAAATGGAAAGGAAGAGGCAATGTTTGGAATTCCTGGGTTTAAACATATGGGGGCAGGGCGGGGGGGAAGGGCTGGAGAAAGAGGACAAAACCCAAATGGATTTGGGAACACAGAGAGCTAGACCAAGGATGGGCAAAGGCAGGGACTGTGTCCTTACATGACTTCCAGCATCATCACCATGAAAGCCACTAAGAACACTGGGAGCAGCTCCCTCCCACCTGGCAGAGACCCCACATAGCTCCTGCAAACACAAGCAAAGGTCCACACACAGCTTGGGATTTATCTGGGAGAGATATGGAATTCCTGGGTTTGATAATGAGGTTGTTTTGAACATCCCCCCCCAGCTTTAGCCTGGAAGCTGCTCCAGTGTTGGAGAGACACAGACAAGAAAAGCTGATAAATCTTCAGGGAGGTCCTTGAACACACATGGCCAGGATGGAAAATGCCAGCCCAGAGTCTGGACTGCCAAAGAGCAAACCCCTCCTCCCATAGAAGGCAGTAAGATACCTGGAAAGGATGGGCTATTTGGGGTGGGCACTGCTCCTGCCTTTCCTCACTCCCTATTTCCTTCCATCTAGGTGGGTGTTCACTCACTCCATCAAAAAAATCATCGAATGGTTTGGGTTGGAAGGGACCTTAAAGCCCATCCAGTCCCACCCCCTGCCATGGGCAGGGCCACCTTCCACCAGCCCAGGTTGCTCCAAGCCCTGTCCAGCCTGGCCTTGGACACTTTCAGGGATGGAGCAGCCACAACTTCTCCAGGAAAACTGCGTTGGGGCCTTCCCACCCTCACAATCAGAAATTTTTCCCTAATATCCAACCCAAAGTTAATCTTTTTTAATTCGAAGCCTTTCCTCCTTGTCCTGTCACTCCAGGCCCTTGTGAAAAGTCTCTCCATGCTTTGTGCAGCCCCTTCAGGCACTGGGAGACCACGATTAGGTCACTCTGAAGCCTCTTTTCCAGGCTGAACAATCCCAATTGTCTCAGCCTTTCCTCATAGCAGAGGTTCTCCATCCTCTGATCATCTTGGTGCCTCCTCTGGACTTGCTGCAACAGCTCTATGTCCATCCTGTGCTGGGGACCCCAGAGATGGGTGCAGGACTCCAGGTGGGGTCTCACCTGAGCAGAGCAGAAGGGATATATATGTTTGTGTATATATATATGAGTCATATATTTTTTCCATGACTTACACATTTCCTCCAAGGACAGGGATTGCCTGAAGGAATAAGTTGGCCCCAAATCCACGGTGGGGAGGCGGCACTGCCTCAATCATAACAACGGTGAAAAACTAAATAAAGCAACGTCCTGTTCCTGGTATTTGCATTTTATTCCCATTACAGCCCTGCTAATTCCTGCTTCTTAGCAAGAGGCTCCCAAACTGGCCATGGGGCATCAGCGTCCTGAAATATTCAGCTGGAAAATGTCCCGTTCAGCATCTAAAAGCAGATGGTAAAAACCTTAATATCCACCAAGGCACGTTTGGCATTAGCAGGGGACAAGCCCATTCCACATTGCCCAAATTCCCCAGATTTCATGGATTAAAGTGCTGCCCCATCCCGAGGGCCCTCCCAGGGCTGCCAGGCTGTTCACTGCCTGGACCTGGCGCCATGGCCTTGGAGATGTCTCCAGAGGAAGGCCAGTTCCTCCTATTCTTCTCAGCTGGCTGCTGGCGCAGGTGTCCCCCCCTCCAGCCCCATTGTCCCTCATCCCAACCCTCGGAATCAGCACAAACAGCCGCTGCTGATGTCAGACACACATGTTTCCTTCTTTAGCCTCGGAGCAACAATTTTTTAACCAGTTCCTCCATCGGGCCGATTTTTAAACGGTTTTTAATTTAATTCTGGTTTATTTTAAGCACTGCATGCCCTCCAGCAGGAATTCTGCTCTCCAGAAGATAATTTGGATTTGATTATTAAGCAAGGCGGGGGTTTGTAGTTGTGTTCAGCCAAGGAACAAACCCCTTTTTAAATTAGGAGCCATGACTTTGATTTTCAAAACATCAGGCTGAGAAGGAAATTTAAAGAGTGTGGAATATTTAATAAAAATAAAATAAGGGCAATGTGTTTTTAACTCACCAAAAGTGTCTCTCTTGCCAAAGCTGTGGGTAAAAATTGGCATAAGTTTTGCACATGGAGGTCTGACTAAAAAGCAGTGTGTGTGTGTGTGGGGGGGAGGTTTCCTGTCCTGGAAGTGTTTGTAAACAGGGGTATTCAAATATTTATTGGAGAAAAAGTTGTAAATAAAGCCACTGGAAAGGTTTTTAGCTTTATTTTTGCAAATTAAAAGACACCACAGTCTTGCCCTGGGACAGGAGCCCTGACTTCATATGGACTTCCTACACATCCTAATGGAGCACATGACCAGCAATTCTTTAATTACCCCGGAATGCCCTCTTGGGTCTGCACCTAGAAATTATATTTACACATTTTTACTATATTTAAGTATTTGGGGGATTTTTCATAAACCCAGTTTGGGAATGTCCAGAGGACCTACAGTTAGACGCAGGCACTTTTTTCTTCATGGAATAGAGAAAAATGGACAATGACGGTTCGGGTTGTTGAAGTAAGTTGTTGGTTGGGACTTGTGGGATCAGCTGGAAAGGGAAAACACAAGCCGTGTTTTTGTAACAGTCCTGGGCTGGCAGCAAGGAAATGCTTTTGTGTTGAGCTCTCTTATTCCTTCCAAGTGAGAAAAAATTCCCCTCCTTTCTGAAAAAAAGCAATTCAAAATGGCAACAAGGTGGGGTTTTTTTCCCTCCCACTGCAGTTTTTTGCTGACACAAAATGCTCTGGTTTCAGAGCATTAGCTGTGGATCTCTGGACCTTTGTTCAGACAGGAGATGCCAGGAGACATCCCAGCAAACAGGGCTCTCCCAGGAGTTCTGTACATGGACAGGTCTGGGGAATAATAACAGAATTCTGCAGTCTTTTGGAGTGGGATTTTTGGCAGCTTTTCTGTTTAGGAGGGGAGTGAATGAAGGGGTTCCTCATTTCGGTTCCTCTGGTTACTGAGCCAACTCAGCACACAAAATCCACATAAACCAACAAACCCGGGAATGAACAGGGAATTCATGGCTGTGAGGGATGCCTGCCAAGCAGGAAAAGATATGGCAGGCTCCCAGGTCGAGGGGTTAAAGTGAATTAGCTGCTGCCAGAGAGAAGCTCCAGGAGAAGCTCCTGGGGATGCAGAAGGGTGGGTGGACCATCAGAGATAAGCTATTTTAAAACTCATTTTGGTCACTTGTTATCCCTCCTCCTGCCCTGCCATGTGTTCCGATGACTGGCACTGCTTGACATGCGTCATCAAAGCATCTACCAGCTCATCTTCCTCCCAGGGTCTCCAAAGAGCCAGTGGAAAACACCAGGAGCATGGTGGCTGGAGACACCATCCTGCCTTCCCTCCTGCTACAGGGGAACAGGGACTTGTTAACGGAGCACCTTGGCATCAAGGCCAGGTCAGACAGGGTTTGGAGCATCCTGGTCTGTGGAAGGTGTCCCTGCCCATGGCAGGGTGTGGGCCTGGATGAGCTTTAGGGCTCCTGCCAGCCCAAACCAACCTGCGATTCCACAATGAAGCCTCACCCACGTGATGCCAGCGCTGACCAGGGTTTGCTCGAGACAGCATTGGAGCTTGCCTCTGTCCTGGCAGCCTGGACCTTCCCACGACCCAGCTCCTATTCCAGGGCTTGTCCATCTATTTAAAGCACATGAAGAAGGGGGAAAAATGCACTGGAAGCGTCGCGCATGTGCAGGGGAGACGGCGCCAAATATTCCGTCTCTTGTAGAGGCCGATAGCCAGGGATCCCACGGCTTTTTATTTCGCTTGTTTTCCTTCCCCTTTTAGCAAGACATGCCTGCAAACTCTCGGACCCTATTAGGGGTTAGAAAATCATCTGCTGAGTGAGGGAGTAAGTCAAGCCCTTGAAAAACAACGAAAAAAAAAGCAGCAACAGGGCGAGTTTTTCCCGTAGAAAAGCGTTGCCAGCCAGAGCAGCCGAAGCTCTGGGATGGGAGCTCGGAGCCGGCAGTGCCGGGGGGAAGGGGAAGACAGCGAAGGGACCAACAAACGACCAGGAGCCAAACCACGCTACAGGAAGCTGTGGCCTCCGGTGATAAATAGGAGACCCGGGAGCACAGGATGCGCGTAGGGCGAGCTCGGCGGGGCGAGGGGATGTGAGCCGGCGTTGCCGAGTCCCTCTGTCCGTCCGTCCGTCCGTCTGTCCGTGTGTGCAGCCGGCGGGATGGCCGCGGCCCCGCTCCTGCTGCTGCTGCTGGCGCTGGCGGTGCCGGCGTGCGGCGGGGAGGAGGTGGAGGTGGTGTGTGCCGACAGCGCCTGCTACACCCTGCACCGGGAGGAACTGGGCTGGAAGGGCGCCCAGGAGCGCTGCCGGCACGACGGGGGCAACCTGGCGAGCGTGGGCAGCGCCACCGAGGCCGGGCGGCTGCGGGAGCTGCTGCGGGCGGCGGGCTGGCACGGCCCGGCCTGGATCGGGCTGTGGCTGCAGCGGGGACACTGTGTCCAGGCGCAGGAGCCGCTGCGGGGATTCTCCTGGGTGGCCGGAGCGGAGCCCGGCAACTTCTCGGCGTGGGCGTCGGAGCCGTCGATGACCTGCACGAGTGCCCGCTGCGCCAGCCTGCAGGGCCAGGGCGGCTGGGCCGACCGCCCCTGCCGCCTCCCGCTGCCCGCCTTCCTCTGCAAGTTCAGCTTCCAGGGGATGTGCGGCCTCCTGCCGCTGGCCGGGCACGGCCGGGTCACCTACACCACCCCTTTCGGGGTGCGCAGCTCCCGGCTGGCGGCCGCTCCTTTAGGCACCTTGGCGGAGGTGCATTGCGAGGGAGGTCAGAGCGCGGACTTCGCCGTCTGCAAGGTGCCGCTGGAGGGGGGCGGCTTCGCCTGGCACCCCCCCGGGCCCCTGTGCCCCGTGGCCTGCGCCCACCGCAACGGCGGCTGCCAGCACCGCTGCCTGGAGGTGCCCGGAGAGCCCCCGCGCTGCTCCTGCCACCCGGGCTACTCCCTGGCTGCCGACATGGCCTCCTGCGTGCCCGAGGATTCCTGCCATCCCAACCCCTGCCAGGGCACCTGCCGGGCCCGTCCCGGCGGCTTCGAGTGCGGCTGTGAGGCTGGATACACCCTGGCCCCCGACGGCCGGCGCTGCCTGGACGTGGACGAGTGTGTGTCCGCGCCGTGCGAGCACCGGTGCCACAACACTCCCGGGGGCTTCGTGTGCCTGTGCCCGCCCGGCTACCGGCCGGGGGGGCCGGGGGACCGCCACTGCCACGACCTGGACGAGTGTGCCCAGCCCGGGGTGTGCCCCCAGCTCTGCATCAATGTCCCTGGCTCCTTCCACTGCGCCTGCCGGCCCGGCTACCAGCGCCAGCCGGGAGGGGATTCCTGCCTGGACGTGGACGAGTGCCTGCGGGATCCCTGCCCCGGGCCCTGCCGCAACCTGCCCGGTGGCTACGAGTGTGTGTGCCCGCCCGGCTTCCTCCCGGAGGGGGAGGAGGAGGAGGGACGCGGCTGCCGCGCCGCTGCCACCGCCGGAGAGGAGCCCGCGGAGGTCCCCGACAGCCCCCCGGGCACCACGAGCGTCCCACGCAGCACGGGCGCCTCATGGACCACGAGCATCCCACGGGGCACGGGAGCCTCGTGGACCACGAGCATCCCACGGGGCACGGGAGCCTCGTGGACCACGAGCATCCCCCAGACTTTGGGAATCCCCGCCGGGGTGACACCGCCGGCCCCCACGGCGGCGGGGCCGGCTCCCGGCTCCGAGCACAGCGCCGACGGCCCCCGGCTGCTCCTCTATTACATCCTGGGAAGCCTGGTGGCCATCCTGCTCCTGTTGGCCTTCGCCCTGGCCCTCGTGGCTTGCAGGAGAAGGGCAGCCAAGAAGGAGAAGCGGCCGGCCAAGAGCGCGGCCGATAATTATTGCTGGGTGCCGGAGCAGCCCGAGAGCCGCGGGCAGGGCGGGGAGCGCAGGTAGGAGGGAGGCAGGGATGGACCGCTGCGGGAATTAAAAATGGAAATGAAAGGGAGGGGTGGGGGATGCTCTGTGTGTTCAGTGTGCGTCCTGCTGCTCCAAGGGGAGGGTTAACTGAGGGCAGAGGGAACGGGGTGGGATTTACCTGCCAGGGCTTCTCCTCGGCTCTGCAGGACCTCGCCTGCTTCAAAAAGGCAAATTACAACGATTGGTTCGGATTCCTAAAGGAAAACAGTGCGTTCCGAGTTCTCCTGCAGCTCCCCCCGTCCTTTGCCATCCCCAAAGCACCGCTAGCCCCCCCACCCCGCGGCTGCATGCCACCTTTGGATTTGGTTTGTTCTCCCGGAAAAGTGGTTAAAATTCAGACGTGTCTCAGCAGGGTGAGAACTGGCCCCTGCAGACACAAGCAGGGTGGGTTTGAGCGTTTTATTTTGGTGTTTTTCTTAAAAATCTGTCACCTCGGCACTGGGAAAACTGCTCAGCAGGGAGCCAAGGCAGCACCTGTATGGAAAAAAGGTAGGAAAAGCTGTTTTTGGAAGAACCGCCTACCCGTTTCCAGCGTATCCGGCCTAAATCCACTTTCAAAATACAGAAAACAATGCTCTCCTTAGCAGCAGCCGGATGGGAGGCTGGACTTTTCCTGTTGGATCATTCTTTTTGGGTAGGATCCCTTCCTGGCTGCTTGGGCTCCGGGCTGGGCATGTTTTCCCTCCCTTCCCACATAAGGAACACGATGGATGTTGGATATTTGCTAATTGTTATGTGTAAAACTTGTAATTCCACAGTAAATGCTTTCTCAGGGCAAAGTTGCTCCCCAGGTACTTCCCCAACTTCATGGAGCCCCTCCTGACAACGAAGCCTCTTCCAGCCATTTCAGCAGGAATCCTTCCCAAAATCCTGAGGGGCACAGGGACCTGCTTCCCACCCAGCAGCATTCCCTCCTGGTGCATCCATGCTCTGCAGGGCAAAAAGGTGCTAGAAAAGAACAGACATGTGATTTCAAGGGTACAGCAGCTTCCTGAAGTTTCTGCTGGGTTTATTGTGTCCTTGAGGCTTAATCGCTCCAGGAATGGGAATTGAACACAAAGGAGTTTGCAGTAGGCAGCGACCTGCATCCTGTTCTTCCATGCGTGGAGGAAAACCCTTTCCTGCTGTTATTTTTTCGTGTTTGGGGCTCCATTGTAAGGTGAAAACACACCACAGGAAAATGTAGCTGATAGGAATGTTTTCCATGTTCTGTCTGTGCTTTCTTTTCTCGGCTGGGAGAAGTGGAAGAATGCAGCAGTGGGATTCTTGGAAATCCCGCAGAAAATTCCTCCCCTGTCTGTCTTATCTGAGCACTGAATAAATTAAGCCAATTAATTATCCCATCAAAATCAGGGGGACAACAGACATACATAAAATTAGGCCAACTCGGGATCAGTGTGGGAAAAGACAGCCTTAATTTTTACAAAGGTGTTGAGTAATTATTGGATATAACAGTATAAACAAGGGAAAAGGAAGCATAAGAGTGGGATCAGAGCTGGTACAAATCTGAGGTGTGTTATTTATTCCAGAAAAAGTGCTAATCCTGATTGCTGTTGCCACCTTCAACCTTTGTGTATTCCAGTGGAATACGGTGGTGGGTCCGGCCTAGGGAAGACACTAATTTGTGCCAAGGTCTAGTTTGGATTCTCTCTAGTGGAATATTTCTTGATGTGCCATAAACCCAGCAGGAATATTTTAATCCATGTCCTCCTTAGGGAGTTATTGAGGGACCAGTGAATCCCATGGGCAATGCAAAGAGGAATGGGACTGTCTTATCCAGGAGACAGGACATTCATCCTGGTCCAAGGGAGTTTTCATGGATGAGTGTTTTATTTTCCTGGGCAAGAATTAAACACTTGGACACAAGGAAAGGATTATCCCACCTGTGGAATAACACTGTATGTTGCTTTCTGGATGTAACACCAATAAAACCTGAACAGAAACTGTTTTCAGTGGTTTTTAATAAATGTATTCATAAAAATCGATCCGTTTGGTACTTGGAATCCTTGTGTTTCCCATGGCAGTGGATGGTGCTTCCAAATCCTCTGCCAGGGCTCATCCCACATGGGGTCTCAGCCTTTCCAAAGCATTGTAGTTGGAGTGAGGCCTTTTCCTTCATCCCTGCCAAGGCCATGGGGTGGAGGCACTGGGATGGGCTTGGTGGGATCCTTAACCCATGAGCAAGATCCTAAATCCAGGAGCAAGTTCCTAAACCCACGAGAAAGGTCACAAGCCCATGAGGAAGGTCCTAAACCCATGAGCAAGGTCTCACCCACAAGCAAGATCCCATGTCCATAAGTAAGTTCTTAAACCCATGAGAAAGTTCCTAAAATCATAAGGAAGGTCCCAAGCCCACGAGTCAGGACCTAAACCCACGAGCACAGTCCTAAGACCATGACCAAGGTCCTAAATCCATGAGCAATCCCTCTGATTTCAGCACAGCTCTGTATAAGGGCAGACATCTGCTTCTTGGGGATCAGATAATAAGATGAAACCATTTCTGATCCTGTTATTCTATGATATTATATTAATGGCATTGAATTATATTATTATTTTATATTCCATTGCATTCTCTTCCCTCATGGATAACTGCCAGCATTCCAACAGAGGAACCTCATCTCCAAAACCCCACAAAGAAGCCAAAAACCCCCCTGTTGACACGCACAGGTCAGAACAACTATTCCAAGTACCCACTCCCAGTGTCCCTCTGCCCACAGGGTGACAGTAACAGGGATGAATCAGAGTCAGAGGGAAAGGTCTCCATGCCGTTATCGCCCCGGGAATGTCTCGCAAGAGCTTTGCGTGGCACAGGAACATGATTAATGGGTTTGGGGAGAGGAAAAGCAGCCTGTCAGCAGGAAGGGCATTTCTGGCACCCTGAGTCAGCCCGAGCTGGGAGGCAGCAGAGGGGAAGGATCATCAGAATTAAAAGGAATTATTAAAACATGATTAATCATGTTCCTCCCGCCCCAGTTATCTTTTGAGTGACAAAGGTCGACCCTGCAAATGCTGTTGGTGGGGCAAGGACACCAGTGTGGAATCATTGTTTGGGAGGACTGTATTTTTTCCTGGAAATATTTCTCATTGCGCAGCCTTGAAAAGGAATTTTTTATCTGGTTTTACAGTTGCTTTTAAAACAATAATAATAAAGAATAAACTAGAAATCTGTTGGTGGGAGGTTTTTTCCCCTTTCCACCAATTACATTCTGTTTTCTTTTATTTTCTGTTGTTTGCCCTGAAATTTCACCCCTCATTTTGCTGGTTTGCTTCTGGAAAAGGAAGAAGTAAAAGTAGTAGAAGAAGAAGTAAAAGAAGAATTGAAAAAAACTGAAGTGAAAACTGGGGGAACAATAGGTTTTACTAAAGCCAGGAAAGGCCAGTGTTATCCAGCTCTCCAGGAAGGTCCTGGGAATGATCCTGCTCTCATTTTGAGGGCATGGAGAGCAGCTGAGCTCTCCTTGAATGGATTCTTTATCCCAGGAATGGCCACTACAAGCTCACACAACTGAACACCAATCTGTCCCTCCGGCCTCTCTCCTTGGCCTACATCCCTGTTGCAGGAATTAAACCCTGTGGACATTCATTTCCCAAGAGTGTGGCAGAGCTGAAACCTTCAAGGGCATGAAATGAGAGATAATAGTTTATTATTAGTGTTATTATGCATTATTATTACCCTTTTCCCCATGTTCCCTTTTCCCCACAGCCTCACGTGAGCTATGGGAACCACATGGGGTGGGAAGAGGACAAGACAAACCATAGGAGTTTAATAAACAATAAATGAAGTTTCATAAAGTAAATTCCTTGCAATGAGCTGAGGAAATAGGGATTTGCTGCTCCATGGGGGATCCCGAAGGCTAATTGCAGTGACTGAGTCCTTCGGAATTAAAATCAAAAAAGGGTCAAATACCTTTTCTTTGGAGTGGGGAAGCTTTCGATGTTTGTTTTTCATTTTTAGTTTGCTCCTGGCTGTGTCCTGGCAGCAGAGACAGATCCCCCAAAGATAAACACATGGAATGGGACAACCGGAGGTGCCCGCAGGGAAGGGGAGATGATATCCTGGAAGTGAGACCCCTGGTGCCCATGAGGGAGGCTGTGGGGAAAAGGGAAGGTGGGGAAAATGGTAATAATAATGCTTAGTAATAATGATGATACCAATTATTATAATTTCATAATTTTATATAACTATCTCAATTATCTAGAATAATTTATTATCATATATAGTTATATATAAGATTATTATTGGTTTTTACATTATTTATTAAAGAAATTTTCCCAACATCCAACCTAAACCTCCTCTGGCACAGCTTGAGGCCGTTCCCTCTCCTCCTGCCCCCGTTTCCTGGCAGCAGAGCCCGACTTCCCCGGCTCCCCCCGTCCTGTCAAGGAGTTGCAGAGAGCCAGAAGGTCCTCCCTGAACCTCCTTTTCTCCAGGCTGGGCCTCCCCAGCTCCCTCAGACCCTCCTGCTGCTCCAGCCCTTCCCCAGCTCCCTTCCCTTCCCTGGTCATGCTTCAGCACTTCAATATCCTTCTTTTCATGAAGAATCCAAACCTGGAGACAGGATTTGAGGTGTGACCTCAGCAGTGCCCAGCACAGGGGGACGGGCGCTGCCCCGGGGCCTGCTGCCACACTGGGGCTGCTGCAGAAACTGGGTGATGATCCCCTTGGGGTGATGACCCCCTTGGAGTGATGACCCCCTTGGGGTGATGAACCCAGTGAGATGATGATCCCATTGGGGTGATGATCCCAGTGGGATGATGATCCCAGCCGGGTGACGATCCCGGCGGAGTTCACCCCCTCTGACTCCCATCCCGAGGTGCCCTTTTGTGAAAACCAGTTGCCGTTTCCCCCTTTGCACCAGGACAAACCCCGTTTTCCCCCGGTTCTGCTCAGCACCTCCCCGCTCCCCGAAGCATCCCCCCGTCCATCCCGCGGGATACCCGCTCGGCTCCCGCCCCTCCCGGGCGGGACCAGCCGGGGCGGAGCCGTCGGGAGGATGAGGGCGGGGGGTTCGGGGCCGGCGTGGGCGGGTAGGAGGGGGAGAGCGGCTGGCCGGGATTCACCCGCCGCAATCACTCCCCGTCCCCGGAGGCGCTTCCTTCCCCCGACGGGGCGGGCGGGCGGGCGGCTATAAAGGGGGCCGGCTGCGGGCTTGGCCATGCCAGAGCTCCGCGGCGGCGCCGGCCGCCCCCTCCGCCGGCCATGCGGCGGCTCCCGCTGCTGCTGCCGCTGCTGCTGCTGCTCGGGATGGAGCTGGGAGAAGCGGGGGAGCCGGCAGAGCCGGGGCCGCTCGCCCCGTCGGGTGCGCAGTGCCTACAGCACGCGTGTTTCGCCGTGTTCTGGGCGTCGCGCTCGTTCGCGGCGGCGAGCGCGGGGTGCGAGCGGGGCGGGGGGCACCTCATGACCGTCCGCTCCACCGTGGCCGAGGAGGCGATCGCGCTGCTGCTGCAGAACCGCGGCGGGCGGCTGTGGCTGGGGCTCAGCCTGTCGCCGTCCCTGAGCTGCACCGAGCCGGCCCGGCGGCTCCGCGGCTTCCGCTGGGTCACCGAGGATGTCCGCACGGATTACACCAACTGGGCGCCGTCGGGGCAGCGCTGCGGCGAGCGCTGCGTGACGGTGTCGCGGGAGCTGCGCTGGGAGGAGCGGCGCTGCGAGGATCCCGCCGACGGCTTCCTCTGCGAGTACAACTACGGCAGCAGCTGCCCGCTCCTGCCGCCCGCCCCAGGGCTCCCTGTCAGCTACACCACCCCCTTCGGCGCCCGCGGAGGGGAGTTCCTGGCGCTGCCGCCCCGCAGCGTGGCCTCGGTGCCCGCCTTGGGGCTGGAGCTGCGCTGCGACGAGGATGGCGAGGGCGGGCGGCTCCGCTGGGGCCGCGCCACCCCCGGAGCGTGGCCGTGCCGCCTGGGCAGCGGCGGCTGCGACGGCACCTGCAGCGAGGACACGGGCCGGCCGCGCTGCTCCTGCCCCGACGGCTCCGTGCTGGGCCCCGACGGGCGCGAGTGCCGCTCGCCCTGCGCGGGGGCGCCGTGCCAGCATCACTGCGTGGTGTCCGGCAGCTCCTTCGTGTGCATGTGCGACACCGGGTACGACCTGGCCGCCGACGGCAGCAGCTGCGAGGACAAGGACGACTGTGCCACCGAGTCCGGGCTGTGCGAGCAGCTCTGCGTCAACACCATGGGCGGCTTCGAGTGCCGCTGCTTCCCCGGCTACAGGCTGGTGGACGGGCGCTGCCAGCTCGAGTCCCACTGCTACAAGGCGCCCTGCAAGCAGCTCTGCGAGGACGTGCCCGGCGGATACCGCTGCGGCTGCTACGACGGCTACGCCGTGGACCCACTGGATCCCACCCAGTGCCTCCTGCATTGCAATGACAGCCAGTGCCCGCCCCTGTGCGACGACTACGGCGGGAACTGCAAGTGCCCCGAGGGCTTCCTGCTGGACGATGACACCTGCGTGGACGTCGACGAGTGCGACATGGACTACTGCGAGTACAACTGCACCAACCACCCCGGCAGCTTCGAGTGCCACTGCCCCGCCGGCTACCAGCTAATCAGGGACATCGAGTGCACCCCGATCCCGACGCAGGATGCCGAGGTACCGTACTCGGGGGATTTTGAATCCCCGACGTCCGCTCCCCAAACGCCCGTCCCGCAGACGCCCGTGCCCAGCCGGACCCCCCCGAAGCCGGAGCAGCTCCACCCCGGTGTCCTGGTGGGCATCGCCGTGGGCGCCCTCCTGACCGCCCTGGCCCTGCTGGCTCTGGGATACCACCTGGCAAAGAAGCGCTGCCGGTCCCCCGCCACCATGGATTACAAGTGCGGGGGCCCCCACGAAAAGGAGCTCGGACTCCAGCCGGTCGCCTCGGGGTGTGCCGGCTCCGGACAGAAACTGTAGGGGTACCGGAGAGAGAGAGGTGCACGGAACTGGGTAACATCTACTCCCCCTCCCCGCCCCTGCCGCAATTTCTTAATGATAATTTGGGAAAAGCTGTGATCCACTCACTTCTAAAAATACTCCCCGCTTTCCAGCCGGCTCTTGGAATACTGGCGCCAGAGAGCCAGGAAGGCAGAAGGCACAGAGGCTGCTCCGTTCCTTCTCCCTTCGTAGGCAGCAATCGGCATTCAGCTTTCCTTTTCCCGAGCCAGGGGCCGGGGAAGCCCCAAGGAAAAACCCAGGAGGGACATCTCCATCTGTAACTGGCTCTAAATCCGCGTGGACCGTCTGATGGGTCGGTGGGGACTGTGGAAGGTCGCCCGGCCCCCAAGCCCCCTCTCCCGGGCCGGGCTGGAGAGGATGATTTTCCGGGATTGGGAGGCTCCTGCCTTTGTGTGAGGTCGGGTTAATTTGTTTTAAACTGCTGGGTGATGGAAGAAGGAGCGAAGATATTGTGGGCAGCGTTTTATCTGGCCCCTCTGCCCCCACCTCTTTCCTGTGTCCCCCCCATGTCGTGCCTAACCCCTGAGCACTTTCCACCTTAAATCACTGGTGACAGTGGTGACCCAGGTGAGTGTCACCCGGGGGAAGCTCAAATGCCTGATTCCTATTCCCTCACGTTATTTTGGGGCTTTCTGGGGGGCTGTGGAGGTCAAACAGGGACGCGACACTTCTGGGTTTGGTTTTTCCGTGGTAGGGAAGGTTTGCAGTGCTGCAGAGCCTCGTGTTCCTCCCCCAGTTCCTTCACTGATTTTCCACCCTTGTGGCATTAAACTGATTCAGGGGTTTTTCACGAACCCACTTATGACCCCTCCTGCCAACAGGGATTTTTCTGTTTTCCCTTGTCCAGAGCTGAAGTCTAATCCATGCTGGAAATCACAGCAAAACATTCCCACGGGGCAGGATCCAGCCCGCTGCTTATTTTCCAGCCACGGCCTGGGGACAAATCTGGAAAAGGATGTGTTTTTCCAGCTCCATCATTCCATGGGGGTCCTGCTCCGGCGGCCGTGGTGGGGTGAAGCCGGCGGCTGTTGGTGGGAATGTCAGGCGGGTGCTGACAGCTTTATGCCAGTGAAATGTCATCCCAGAGCAGCAGTTTGCTTTCCCACAGGAAGTTTTGCGAGCCTGGGGTCAGAGCTGGGGGGTTCTGTTCCCCCACCCCCTCCCTCACACACTATGAACTTGCTAACACAGACCATCCCCTCTGGAATACTGAACCTATGTTGCAAATTCCAAGGAAAATCAAAACAGTTGTATGAACTGTGGGTTCCCTAAAAGATTGTTACCCCTGAGGCTGGGAAACTGAGGGTCTTGTCAGTACACAATTAGAGTGAATGATTTATTGTAAATATATGTCTGTGGCAGGTTTATTTCAGAACAGTTTGCCTGCAATGGAAAGGAGGGATGGAGCTGTTTTGATTATCTATAGAAATGGAGCAATATCAAAATATAAAGGGGTCACTTAAGAAAATATATAAGGAAAAGAAAGGATAAGAGCAGACAGTGGAGAGCAAAGACAGCACCTGTGGCTCCAGTGATGGGACTGGGTTGTTGCAATTTTGAGGTGTGATGGTCACAGTCACCCCGCCAGGGGTGGGGGAAGCCCATGAAACACCAAGTTCCAAGGGTTAATACACAATCAGGTTCAGGTGGGAACACCCAGGTACCTGCCCTCTCTGATCCAACACTGTGGATCACACACAGTCCTCTGGTGGGAGCCCCAGAAATGAGTCTGGGGCACCTCGGGGGTCTTTGATGGTCTATGGCCCCTTCTAAGACATGACTGTGTTTGACCCTGAGCCAGTTATACCCTATTAGAGGGGATGAACACCTTATGGCTCCTGTGAGAGCTATCCTGGAGGGGAGAACACTTAAAAAAGCATTCTCCCACCTTGCAGGAGCTGCTTCTTCCTGGCCTGTTCCCTTCTTTGGCTCAAAGCTCAGCTTGTTTATAAACTAAGTCGGTTTGTCGTGGTCACCCTCCGGTATCTTACACAGGTCAGAGGTTTTGCCACCACACCCCAAAACCTCTGCTCCTGCCCTTCTGTGCTTATCTCAAATTCCCACTGTGGTGGTTCATCTTATGAAAAGTTCCTTGCATGGTCTTAACAGCATTTGAGACACACAGATGTCTTTAATTCCTTCCAAAGGTTCAACCCCCTGTTTTATACCCCCAGCACGTTTGTAAATACTTATTTATTTATTGGAATTATACCCTCAGTGATGTCACACAGTGGTTCTGTGTGAAGACCAATAAAGCTTTTACAGTCTGGTTTATAGAAAGCTGCTAAGGAAATATTCTTTCTCCCCTTCCCAAAAAATGACTGTTTTTCCTCACCAAGTGCCCGAAGTCACTGAAAAACCCAGGAGCATTCAGGCCTGAAAACATGCCCGGTTGGTTATTCCCCCAGTGGGATTAAAATAGAAGGATTGAGACATAAATAATGGACAAGACTAATAGTAAAAGGACAAAGTTAAACCCGAAATAAACTCAAGTAAGCTGGAAATGGCTCATTTAATGTGACCTTGGTGCAGCCCAGCCGGTGTCATCCCTGTGCTGTTCCTCACCCCGAGTTCCTGGGGCTTTCAAGTTTGGCAAAGATTTGGCACATCAATTACAATGAGTCCTGTGTGTGCAGAAATCCTGGGAATTTTGAGGGAGTGGGTGGGTGTGTCTATTGGTGGGACATCACTCTGCTATAGATGTAGTGGGGCTGATGGGCTTTGGGACTTTTCCCTGGCTCTCAGGGCATTTCTTGGGAAGGAACAGGAATTTGCTATTGGAACATAGAGGGGCAGATCAATAAATACCAGTGGCATTTTGGGATCCTCCCCATCCCCAACCCCAGGGTAGGCTTCTGGGTGCCAAAGGCAACGGCAATAATGACTCATTCAATTGAATTAATGGTATCCCAGGCCAGTCTTATGGCTTTTTATTTTGGGAACTGCACAGCACAGGGGGGACCAGCAGGGCGGGCACGGCATCCGTCCCCTCTCCATTTGGGATCCCCTTCCATCCCCAGGCCTGGCACGGTGTGGGGGCCCCTAGAAGGTGGTGGTCTTTGTGAGGAGGGGCCCGGGCTTGCAGCAGGGCTCGGTGTGCAGGGGGTCCTGCTGGCAGGGCAGGGGGGGGCACACGCAGCCCTTCCCCTTGTCATCACCCCGGGGGGCAGCACAGTAGTCGAGGGGCTCTTCCTCCTCCTCGTCCTCCTCGCTGTCCCTGTCCCTGGCATGGCAGCAGCACAGGCTGGCGTCCAGGCAGCGCCGCAGCACACCGTGGAAGGAGTGCCGGAAATTCTCAGAGAGGAACCCGTAGAGGATGGGGTTGGCGCAGCTGTTGGAGTAGCTGAGGATGAGGGAGGCGTTGTTGACCGTGGCATCCAGGCGGCCGGGCAGCAGGAGGTTGACCAGCTGCACCACGTAGAAGGGCATCCAGCACACCACAAACATGGCCACCACCATGAGCACCAGGCGCGTCAGCTTGCCCTCAGAGCGCCGGCGCTGCTCCCAGCCCACGCGCTGCGCCACCGCCCGCATCTTGCCCACGATGAGCAGGTAGCACAGCCCCATGGCCGACACCGGCAGCAGGAACCCCAGCAGGGTGGTGTAGACCACGAAAGCGGCCGACCAGGCCGGGCTGGGCCACAGGAGGTTGCAGGCCACCGCCTGGCCGTCGTGGGTGGTCGCCGTCCCGGCGAAGACGGGGATGGGCGAAGCCACCAGCAGGGAGAGGAGCCACACGCCGCCGTTGACCATCTTGGCCACCCTAGGGCGGCGGTAGGTGGCTGCGCGCAGCGGGTGCACCACGGCGATGTAGCGGTCCAGGCTGAGCACGGTGAGGCAGAAGACGCTGGTGAACATGTTGAGCCCGTCCACGCCCAGGACGGTGCGGCACAAGGCCCGGCCGAAGGGCCAGTGGTGCAGGGCGGCCGAGGTGGCCACGAAGGGGATGCTGAGCATGAAGAGCTCGTCAGCGATGGCCAGGTTGAGCAGGTAGATGTTGGTGGCCGTCTTCATCTTGGCGTAGCGCAGGATGACGAAGATGACCAGGGAGTTGCCCAGCAGCCCCAGCAGGCACACCAGGGCGTAGATGCACTGGATTACCACCATTCCTGCGATCTTACCTGCTGTCCCACCCTGCTCCTCCAGGCCGTGCTGCCAGCCGGCCTCACCCGCTGCTGTGCTACTGTTGGGGGGCATCTTGGAGCCGTCCCAGCTGGATACGGTCCAGAGGGGCACAGCAGCCACTCGGGGCCCTGCCAGGAGCTGCTCAGCGTCAGTGCTCATGCCAGGAGGTGATCCATGGATGGAACACTGCCAGGAACGGGGGCCAGCCTGCAGGCAGGGCACGGGCAGAGAGAGGGGGTGAGAGCTGCAGTGCAAGGCACATCCAAGCCCAATCCCCTGCCATCCCCCTTGGATTGGGCATCTCTAGCTGTGGCCCCCCCAGCCCTGTCCCTCAACCCCCTGCCCTGCTTGGGCACCTTCATGTCACTCCTCAGGGCAGCAGCATCGCTCTCCAGGTTGGAGCATCCCGATGTTTGGGGACTTAGGGGGCTCTCTGGGCTGTTGGGGTCTCAGTGGGCTCTCCTGGCTGGAGCGTCCTGGCTCTTTGGGGATTTAGAAGGCTCTCCTGGCTGGAGCATCCCAGAATTTGGGATGTTTGGGGCTGCGGTGTGGGGTGGGCATTAACCATGCGTGGGGTTCCTCAGCTGCTGGTGGCAAACCAGGCAGCATGGCCTGGGAATCAATGCTGGCATGGCGTGGGAATCAGTGCCGGCATGGCCTGGCAATCAACGCCATCCACCTTAATGGACCCCTGCAAATCTCCAGGATTTCATTCACCTTACGGGGAAAGAGAAGAGAAGGAGGAACCGAACTGGGAATATTTTACCTCTCAGTCTTGCAGGGATTTCAGGAGCCTCCCGCCTCCCTCCCGGGGGGCAGCAGCCGGCTCAGGGAGATTCTCCGGTGGGATCTGCTGGTTGTTGGCAACGGAAAGTCCTGCTTGACCTGAGTCAGATGACCAGGAGGATCCGAACCTTTTAAAGCGAAAGGCAGAGCAGGGATGGGCACACGGGCTCTTCCCCCTCTCCTGCATCCCTACGCCGCAGGCATCAGCTTCACATTAAAGATAAACACAACGCAAGTTTCCGCTCCAGGCTCTGGATTTCCGATGGAAAATAGCGCAGCAGACGTACCCTCCTCCGTGCGGGGTGCGGTGCCCTGCGGCGAGGGGTTGGAGCGTCCCCCGGGCGCTGCCGGCGCGAAGCCCTCCCGATCCCGCGGCCAATTCCCGGCGCTGCGGCGTGCGGGAGCTGCAGCCCGGCCCCCCCGCATCCCGCACCCCGCCCTCGGATCCCCTGCGGGTCCCTGCGGGGTCCCCCCGTCCGGGGGAGGCAGGAGATGGAGAAGGGAGGTTGCCCTGGCAACGCGCCCCTCTCCCCAGCGCGCTCCCGCATCCCGCATCCCACATCCCGCATCCTTCCCGCGCATTCCCTCCTTCCCTGTGCCCTGCCCGGCCCCATCCCACCGCTGCAGGGACCCCCGGCTCCCTCCTGCTGCGTCCCCCTCCCGAGAAAGGAGAGGGGCATCCCATGACACCGCATTCCTGAATCCCAAGTATGGGGAGATGGAGGGTGAGGACCAGCCCAGCCTGGCTCCAAACCCGAATACACCACCAATATCATCCCAAATTGGAGTCTAGGCTGAAATTCGTGGTGCAATGAGTAAAAATGGGCAAAACCCACATCTTTTTGAGGATTTTTTTCTTTTTTAGTCAGTTGCTTTGTCTGTGGCTTTTGTGATGAGGGGGATTCAGGGAATTTTTGTGCCAAGAAATGACTGGCAGCAGCTCAGTTCACTGATAGCCCAGGTCATGGAATCATAGGATCATGGAATCATAGAGTAATAGAATCAAAGACTCATGGAATAGCTGAATCATTTAACTTGGAAAAGCCCTCTAGGATCACTGAGTCCAGTGTTAATCCACCACTGCCAAGGCCACCATTAACTCATGCCCCCAAGTGCCACATCCACCTGGCTGTTATGTCCCTCCAGGAATGGGGACTCCACCACCGCCCTGGGCAGCTGTGCCAGGGCTGGACAATCATTTAGGGGGAGAATTTTTCCCAATATCCAATCTAAACCTCCCCTGGTGCAACTTGAGGCCTTTTGCCTCATCCTGTCCTCTGTTCCTTGGGAGCAGAGCCTGGTCCCCACCTGACTCCCCCCTCCTGTCAGGGAGTTGGAGAGAGTGGGAAGGTCCCTCCTGAGGCTCCTTTTCTCCAGCATTCCCAGCTCCCTCAGCTGCTCCTCATCACACTTGTCCCAGCCTGGGCCATCAAGTGATGGAGCAAAGGGCTTTGATCTCAGTTGTCCCCATCTCACTCTCCAAGTCACAGCATTGGGAAGTTTTTGGGAAGCTGGAACTGGCTGAATGAGCCCATGTGTGCATGGAAGGGGCCTGATTGTCGGGATGGGAATGTGGATAAACACATATATGATATTCCTGGGAACAGGCTCGGCACACATGGGAAAGCAGGTGCATTTTCTGCTCGCTCCTTAAATATACGACCATAGTTAATTGTGCAGCTGGCACAGATCCCTGCTGGAATATCAGGGACACGGAGGAGCACAGGCAGTGCTGGCTCCTGGAGCTGTGGCAGTGGGAGCAGAGCACTCCCATCTCTGTGAGGTGTTGGAATGGGGGTAAAGGACACCGAAATTCCTGGAGTCTGTGGGTGCAGAGGCCCCGGAGGGCCCTGGAGCTCCAGGGGTTCCTGTTCCAGCCGCAGGCCGGAAAACGGGTAATCAAACAATGAACCCACTCGTAGATTACACGGACCCTCCGCCCCCCCGAGCAACAGGAAACTTTTAAATGCTCTTTTACTGTAAAGGAGGAAACTCCTCCACAGTGAGCAGGGCTTTGACCCACATTGTGCTCTGAGACTTCCATGGAAAAGCTTTGGGTGGGGAGGAGCCTTGGCTGCGGGGGGACGTTTTGGGGTGGTTGGTGCCACCAGAGCCTCCTTGTAGGATAAGGATGCCCTGGCTTCATTCCAGCAACAAGTCCTTCTCGGGTTTGGTTTTTTCTGTCTGGTTTATTATTTTCCAAGGGGATTCCCAAGGGGATCATGCCCCCAGTGCTTGTGCAAAGTGGGTTTTTCTGGAGCCATGATGGCTTTGAACACTCTGCTGGTGCTGCTGAGCCCACCGGCCTTCATCCTCCAACCCCTCCATGGAACCCAGAAATTTGGGATCACAGCCTCATCACCAAGTTATTTTAATTGATTTGCCTAAGAAGCCAAATTCCCATTTTCCCTCCAGCAAAGTTCTCCAGATGGTTAATTCTAAAATATCCACACCTCCACTCTGAGATGGCATCAAATGTTATTTAAATAGATTAAACTCCATCCCAGATGGAAAAAATTGGCTTTTCCAGGTGAAATACAAAGCTTTTCTTAGGGGTTTGTTGCAAACACACCCCGAGCTGGCACCTGGATGTGGATTTTATTTCCCTCTCACAGCAACCTGCCCTATATTTCATATATATTTCATATATTTCATGTATTTCATATATATTTCATATGTATTACCAGTATTTCAAGCTCCAAGGCTCATCCTGCTGCACTGAGTTTTCCAGCATAATCCAGCTGGTACTGGCTGGTTTTTCCCCGTCTCCAACCAAAAAATCCACCCTGGAATGTGGCCAGAAGAGTTAAAAATGTCTTGTTCTTCTCCACTCAAACTGAAAATCCAGAGAAATGGAGTGCTGGGCTGAACAGACTGTGGGGGGGTTTTATCACCTTTTAGGATTTTTCAGTTTTAAACCTCTTCCTAAAAAAAGAAATGTTTTTTTGAATGAGATATTCCAAGGGGAAAATATCAGGAAAATATCCGTTGAATATATGTTTCTTTTAATATATTTCATTATGTGTTTATTTTAATATTTTATACATTTTAATTTATTTTATATACAATACATTGTAATGTATTTGTTATTATATAACTTATGTGTAGTCTGTTGTATGTTATATATGTATATATTTCATATATTATATGCTATATAATATATAAATTATATGCAATATATATTTATATTCTATGGTGTATATTATATATATTATGTTATGTCATTTATTATACTACATATATATGGTCTATATTGTTATACAGCACTACATATATTATACAGTATATTGATAAATTAATATATATTTAAATACATTTAATATATCATACTATTATATTAATGTATTAGTTATTTGATGCTACATATATTATATAGTATTATATTACTCTATTTCATTAGAGATATAAAAATACACTTTAAATATATGTTAAAATACACTTTATATATATTAAATCATATATGTTGCATATGTTACATGTTCTATGGTATGCAAGTTATATAAATTATGTATTTACATTGTATATTATATTGTTTATGATATAATATCTAGTATATGGTATATTTTAGGTTTTATTTTATTTATCATTTATATTTTAATACAACACTAAGTATTATATACCATTACATTAATATATAGTATTGTATTACTATAATTCATTAAATAGATATTAAAATGCACCTTAAATATCCACTAAATTACACTTTAAATTTGTATTAAATATCCACTGCTCTGGAAGAGCTGCCTATGGATGTTCCTGTGTGGAATTCGCCACTTTTCCAAAGCCTCAGTGTTGCTGTTGCCCCTCCTCGTGTCAGGGAACGTCTCATCTCCCCCAGTCCCCATCCCTGGGGATGATGATCCCGTTTTTTCCAGCTTCCAGCTGTTTTCTAGTTGGATCACAAGCCAAGACACACCGAGGGCTGGGGGAGGCTCCTCTTGGCCGGGGCTGGAATCCGGGGGTGCTTTGCCATTCCCACTTTGCCACATCCAGGCTTTTTTCCAGCTAAAACCAGCGGAGTTAACAGGAACCCAGTGCTGCCGAATCTGCCTTTGCCCCATCTCAGCCTTGGGAGCTCCAGGACAAACCCTGACCCTCTCCCATCCATCCCCCTCCGGATTTGGCCATGCCAAAATCCTTTGCCTGCCACAATCTCCACTGGAATACAGTGCAGTGGGAAGGAGAAGGAAAATGCCTGGCCCTGCTTGTCCGACTTTAATTTAATGTCATGTAATTAACGGTCCCATCGGTTCATTAAAGCAGAGCTCAGCAGAAGACCCAGCGGCTCTTGCATCCCAAATTCCTTGCTCTTTAAGGAGTCTCAATTTCATTTCCATTTAATTGAAAAAATCCAATTAATTTCACAATTTCAATTTAAAAATAAAAGGCAAAATGAGAAGGAAGAGACATTTAAAGTATGAAATCATATTATAGGGGTTTGCTGCTTCCATTTCCATGGCATATCCCACCCTTCCTCCGGGTAAATATCCATCCACAGCATATCCCACCCTTCCTCTGAGTAAATATCCGTCTTCTTCAGTTCTTCCAGAAAGAGTTGACAGAAAATTAGTAGAAACCAATGATATTCAAATACAGCTGTGGAGTAACATGAGGCTCCTGTGGAACATCCCTGGAGACATGGAATGCTCCGGGAGCTCAAGGCAAAAGGCAGCATCCCAAGACCCTGAGTTTTCCCCTGATTTCCAAGTCTGGCAGCAGGAGCATCCCCCACTGCCCTCTGAAACTAGGGAAGAGGCTCCCCCCCGACCCAGGCATCTGGAATGTGCCATTTTCAGCGGTATTAATAGATTTTTCCCAGAAAACACTCTCTTTGAATGCCATCCAGGAGAGAGACATCCCAAAATCCCGTTGGAGTGCTGGGAGTCCCCTTGTCACTGCTGTCCGTGTCTGGGAACACCCTTATTGCCAGGTCCTGGAGAGTGCAGAGGGGAGGATGCACCTGGCATCAGGCTGGGTTTGGACCCCGAATCCTAGAATATCCCAGGATAATTTGGGTTGGAAGAGACCTTTAGCATCCAATCCACTCCCCTGCCCTGGGCAGGGACTTCTCCGGGCACGTTTGGCTCTCCCTCAGCACACAAATCGTGCATGTTTTCCACAAGTGACAATAGAATCCGTGGAGGTGAGGCCAGCTGAGGCAGGGCTGGGATTTCCTGGCAGAACACAGGGCTCCTTTGCTCCGGGAAGCAGAGATCAGCGGGAACACCACACCTTTCGGGGAGGGCCGGCAGCTGGCCCCGCGCCGGGAACACCCTGCGCCTCTCGGGAGCCACAGCTCACCCCCAGGCAGGGGCAAAGCCGGGTCCCTGTGCCCTCAGCCCTCCCGAAGGTGCTGTGAGGACTCACACCTGCATCCCAGGGAAGGAGTTGTCGCTGGGCTCCCAAAAACCTGCTGAATTCCTAAGGAAAAGTGAATAAACCTGGTTCTTAACGCCACATTTTGGTGCTGCGGGGACTCGTCTCCTCGCACCCCGTGGGAAGGGGATGCTTCCCCACCACACTTCAGCAGACCCCGACATGCCTGCGGCACCTGGATCCATGAAACAGGGAAAAGCCGGGCCCAGGGGGGCTGCAGTAACTTTCTGGGTGTGTTTTCTGCTGGCTCAGCAGCGGGAGAGTTACGGCCGCCCTGGAGGATGTCACCCCCACCCTTCCCGTTGGGAAGCTGCCGGATGGGATGCTCCTCTGCAGCCACAAAGGATCTTTCCTTTTTCTTTTTTTTCTTGCAGATTATCTCAGGAAATAAGGACAGGGACACACGTGGAAGCTTAGCCCAAGTGTGACAGGGGGGATTCGGCTTGGCAGTGCTGGGGGGCAGCCGAGGGCCACAGGAGGCCTGGATGGCAGAGGATGTTATTCCATGCAGGGCAGGGAGGCCTCCGTCAGCTTTTTAGGGGAAAAAAAAAAGAAAAAGAGGAGAGAAAAAAAGGACAAACTAATTTTCCTGATATTGTTTTGCCCCTCAAAAGGAAATTCCAGGACTGGGAACCTTCAGGGAAACAATGAGCAGGGCTGGGAGTGAAGGTGGGCTGGTCCCGAGGACCCATCCCAGTTTTTTGGGACAAAGTTCCCACCCTATTGTGGGTGGAGAAGGGGTCACCCACTGCTGGTATCCATCCCACTGCCCACAGCCCAGCTATTATTATTTTAGGAGTCAGTTTAAGAGAAGCTGTTGTTGCCCCATCCCTGGCAGTGCTCAAGGACACCTTGGATGGGCTTCGAGCAACCTGGGATAGTGGAAGATGTCCCTGCCCATGACAGGGGGTGTGTTGGATGGTCTTGGAGGTCCTTTCTACCCAAACCAGGTCTCCTCCAGCACAGTGGCCATGTCCAGATGGGAATTCTAACGGCACTGGGGGCATCAGCACTGAGGTCCATGGGCTGGATGCTCCTTGGAATGATGTTTCTCCCTTTTCCTAGTCTCTCTTCCAGCTGGAAGTCATTAAGTCCTTAAACCACAATAAATTACCCCAAAACTGTGCCTCCCTGCAGTTGGTCTGTGATTAATTTGTGCAGAGAGCTGGAGCCAAACTCCTGCCCATGGCTGTCCTCCTTCCCCCAGCATCTTTCCGAGCTGAGGGAAGGGCAGTGGGATGGGGATTGTTGGGGTATCCAGTTCCCTGGGCCCATCCAATGGGAGCTGCTTTATTCCCTGCTTTGTGCTAGAAAGGGAGCAGCTGGTAGGAAAAATGAGTGGAAGAAATAAATCGAAAATTTATTCAGTTTTATATTAAATCACTGTCTTTTTGTATTAAAGTTAATTTAATATTAACTTTATTTATATAATAAATAAGTTTGTTCTCTTTTATATGAAAATATATTTAATATAATATGTTAATGTAGAATATATTAATGTATATTTAATATATCTATCTCTAGGGAGCAGATTCCCAAGCCTGGGAAGCCCCTGCTCCTCCTCACAGGGCAGCATCTCCCAACTGATGTTCCTCAGATTTCCATTAAGTATTCCTTAGGCCCTGAGTACCACCAGGACCCAGACTTCATGGATCAATTCCCATTGGAAACAGTCACATTTTTAAGGGAATAAACCATTTGCACAGAGTTCCCTAGATCTGTCCCTCTCATGCCCACGTCCTCAGTTGTGGATCCAATTTCTTCCTTTCCTTCTGAGTTTGCTCAGGATTACAAAGGAATTAATAAGCCCTGGTGACTCGTGTGACCTCATCCCAAAATCCTCCTTTGGACAGAGTGTTTGAGTTCATTTTTACATACCCCCAGCTCAGAGAAATGAAGGGAACGTGTCTTTCCCTGTCTATCCCTCTCTACCAGAGCCAGAGGGACCAAAGGGAACCCCATCCCTCTTTTCAGGGGGGCTAAGGCAGAGCCCCCCAGCCTCCCACCCCCCATGGAACTCTCCAGAGGCTCCAAACCCATTTTTTCCCCTTTCAGGTCAGCACATTTTTGGGAGAAGGGTTTGAACCTGAAGAAAAGCAGAATGAGCCGTGTCCAGAATAAAAAAAAATATTAAAAAAAGGAAGAAAATAAACCCCCTGCTTGTATTTCAGATTTCTGACAACATTCCAGCCGAGCTGGAAAGAAAACAACCCCAGGGTTCAATGCCTGTGTGAAAAAAAAAAAAAAGCTGGATTTGCTGATCTGGGCGAAGCACCTTCCTCTGGCTGTGGGGAGAGGAGGGGCCGGATCCCTCCCTCCCAAAAAACTCCACTTATCAAACAGCCTGAACCATTTCAGCTGAATCAGAGCAATTCCTGGCAGGCAGCGAGAGGTTCCTCAGCAGGAAAACATCCCGGGGCCCGCACGTCGCTTCAGCTCTGCTGCCAGCACCATTCCCGGGACCCTTCCTCCTCACTCCAAGGGATTAAGGCTTTGGGATTGGTTTTTCGATGTATCACAGCACAATAATCCTATTATCAGGCCCAGGATTTGGTCGGGAGAATGAAATTTGCCCCCATTTTAGGGTGCTCTGGAAGCTTCTGCTTTCTTCCCACTCCGTATGAACATCCCTAGGAACCTAGAAAATCCTGAGTAAGCATGGATCCACAAGGATCCTTGAGGCCAACTCCTAAAGCTTAATCTTTGGATTCCCCTCGGTTCCACCTTCAGGTGCTTCCCTGCTACAGCCGATCCTGACCCTAGAGCCTGCTCCGATGCCAAGGGAAAAGCAGGATTTGC
This sequence comes from Dendrocincla tyrannina, assembly GCA_035047865.1. Classification (NCBI taxonomy): domain Eukaryota; kingdom Metazoa; phylum Chordata; class Aves; order Passeriformes; family Dendrocolaptidae; genus Dendrocincla; species Dendrocincla tyrannina. Next base: position 4,786,401 of record JAWWMP010000116.1, read on the forward strand.
TCGGTGCTTTACTGGGATGCTGTACATCCCAGGGAAGCTGTGGATGTCGGGATCAGCAGTTTTGGGGGTGTAAGATCTGCCTCTAAGTCAACCACTTCCAAGGAAATAGCCCTTAATTTTAAGTGGGATTGGGTTTTCCCATCCCTGGGTTTTAAGTGGGATATGGTTTTCCCTGTGCCCAAGGGGTCGGTTTAGCTCTCCTTAGCCTGACTTTGCTGGAATAGAGTAAATTTTCCTCTTTATCCCCTTATCCCTGTGCATGGAACTCTCCCTCCAGTTCTGTTCTGCTCTCCCACCATGGCTGGATCCAAAATTCACAGACTGGCAAGGGTGGGAAAAGAGGAGGGGAGCCCGTGGATGCTGCGGAAACAGTTGGGGATTAATAAACACCTAAATGGGGGCTCCTCCCATGGGATTTTCCTGGATTTAGAGGGTTCCAGAGGCCCTTCCCTGTGGGACAAGGATGGCATAAGTGCTGGGGAAGCACTTTTCTCTGTGCAGGTTTCCCAGTGGTTTCTCCCAAGGGCTCTGAGTGCCCTGGGACTGTGCTCTGCTGCAGAGGAATCCAGAACGACCTTGGAAAAATCCTTTCTCCTGTTGCCTCCAGGCCTCTTGTTTCCCCACCAGGATGATGGATTTGCCTTTGATTTGCATTTCTTCTGCATCTCATCATCCCGGTGCTGTTGAAAAGACACCCCTCTGCTTTCTGCTCTGCCTGCTGTTCCATGTCCTTGCAAGAGCTGGGAGTCTCCCAAAGCTGCTTTTCCACCCTCTGCGGGATAAACACGGAGGATGGGGCTGTTCCCTCCCTCCTTCCACAGCACCAGGCACAAACATCACCTCACCACGGTGCTGCTTTGATGCCGATGCACCTCATGCAGAGAAAAAAATATTTTGGGGATTGGGATGGGAATGCAGGTCCCCTACGGTCATTCCCTGCCTGTCACGCTGTGATCTTGTGTTTTTTCTCCAAATCCTGCCGAGTTTGTGGCCAAGCCAAACGAGGAAGGTGCTGAGAGGAGCCACATGGATAATGGAGTGAGAGGAGAGATGGTGAAGCTGCTGCTCCCCCTGTTTGTCACATTAAAGGCTGGAATGGAGCAGCTGGGGCGGGGTGGGGGGGAAAGCGTCTGGAAGGGGCGGACAAGGAGCTGGAGAAAGGCTGATGCTTTGGTTGGCAAAATGAGGAGATGCCGCTCCCCTTTTCCAGGTAACCCACCCGTGAATCCCTTTTCAACACCTTGGATCTTCCCTGAGCCTTGTGGCCCCTCCCGGGGACAGTCAGAAGCAGGAATCCATGAATTTCACACAATCCTAGAATGGCTTGGATTGAAAGGGACTTAAAGAGCATGTGATTCCAACCCCTTGTGCCACGGGCGCTGTGCGAGGCTGTTCCCAAATTTCCGTGTCTGCTGCCCTCCTTCTCTTCCTCAGCTTCCTGAGGAGAGCCCGAATCGTGGATATCTGCTGCCCTCTCCTGCCCGCTCTGCCTGGGAGCCACCAAATGCCGGGATTTGGGATGCTTAGAGGTGTTCTTTTATTCTTTTGCTTTAGGCTTTAATACTGATGAAAATCTCCAATTCATTCTCAATAAAGAAAATTTATCATTTAAGAAGAGTGGGAATAGGATCCTTCCAAAATTCCAGACAAGCCGATACTGACCCGTATTAAACCTTCTTTTTGCCTTTCTATTACACCATGTTTTTGGGAGATGTGGGAAAACTTCATCTTGAATTAGGAACAGGTTATTGGCCTAAATCTCACTGGAACCTGTTGGCATCTTCAACTCAGTTGTTGCCACCTTGTTTTCCAGGAAAATAAGGAACTTTAAACTTTCCAACCCTTTTTCTTTCTTAACTTTGGGGTTTCTCCTACCTCATGGGGAAAACCAGTTTTCAGGAATGCGACCATTTTTTTTTGAAAATAAAGGTAATAACAAAAAAACTCTGTGGGGTTTATAAACATATGATTTATAAATAAATATATATGTAAAAGTAAAAATACAGGAGAAATCTTTTGAGAGAATTCTCGACGTGTCCATCCCTGGATGAATGACAAGGGAAAAAAGAAGTTTATTTACTTTGTGCATTTATCAAGTGAATATCCACCAAAAAATGAGGGAAGCCTCTAGGGTTGATGGTATTTTGGCCGTGTGTCCCCCTTGCTCCTGCATATTACCTCCATGCATCCATGGGATGGAGCTTCCTGCTCCTCAGGGTGTTTTCCCGCTGTTTCATCCCCGGAATACCTGGATTCTCTACAAATGGCTGATTCCCCTCCCCGGTGGGTGAGGAGGTGGCGTTTTCCCTGCGGGAAGGGGAGCTGGAGGTCAGGGCTGTGCCGTCCCACCTTCCCCATGCCGGGGTGGGGAGCTGGGCTGAGCAGGGATGTGTTTACCCGGTCTGGGAATCACAGTGGCGTTCCTTATTCCTGGCCTGGCCGCTGGCCCGGCAGCTCCTGGGCGCTGGCAGACACTGCTGCATTTCACAGCCCCGCTCAATGCCCCTGTGTCTGCTCCTCCGAGTATTCCCACCTCGGCATGGGGGAGCTGCCGCCTCGGGATGCAGGACAGCCATGGGGTGTCCCCAAACCTCCACCATCCCGCGCTGTGGAGCGGGGATAATAAAGGTGTGGATCCGGCCGCCGGCTGGGGCTGCAGCGGTGGCCAAGGTACACAGGACACGTCTGGGAGCGAGCTCCGGCCAGCTCGGATCCAGCTGCTCCATCCCGATGCCTCTCACGTCCTCCCCGCGGGCTGGGAGACGTGGCAGGGGCTGCGGGAGGTTCTGGGAAGAGGGATGCCCTGCCTGTATCCCATCCTTTCCTTCCCAAACCCCACCGCTCGGGGGCTGGAGCTCAGCCTTCGCTGGTACCTGTCCCCAAGGTGGGGGTTCGTTTGCATTCACCAAAGTGAAGGAGTTTGATCCCAATTCCCTCCGAGCGCCCAAGTCTTGCATTTACGGGCATGGAGCTTACTGAAAGTTCCCCTCAGGAAGCAGGGAAGGGGCAGAGGCAGCAGGAAGGGACCCTCCTGTCACTTGAATCCCAAGGATTTGCAGGGCTGATTCCCACAGCTGTTTTAAACTTAAGGGAAGATGCTTCCTTGCAAGAAGCAAAAAGTTGGATTTATCCCAGCTCCAGCAATAGGAAGGACCCCCTGAATCCACGTCACCCCAAAACAGACCAACCTTTTAACCCGAGGAGCTGAGGATGGAGACGGGAGGAATTCAGTGAATTATCCATTGCCCTGCTCCAGTCTGATCCCATCAACAGGGGGTCATTGGCTCCCAAGGGATCTGGGGGGAGGATGAGGCAATCGCCCGCTGCCCCTTTGCCATAAACCTGCTGGAAAAATATCTCCCAGGTTTGGAGGAACGGAAGCTGTTGGGGAGGAAGCGCAGGGTGAGAAATCCTAATTAATATTTAAACAGCACGGTGGAATTTGTCTAAATCCCGCTGGATTAAACGGCAATGGATGAGCTTGGATTCCAAATGTACAGCCAAGCTGTGCAGAAACTCAGTGGCCAAAGGAGTGCTCGGGAGCTCCAGTTCCATTGGCGTTTGGGCCAAATGCTGGTGTACAAGGAATAGGGTATTTGATGGGAGCTGTATAGCCCAAAAATGATAGAAAATGGAAAAAATGGGGAATAGATGACACTGGAAATAGGTGAATATGAAAGACAATGACAACTTTGTGTAATATGCCAAATTTCCCTTAATATTCCAAATTAATATTTCAAATTAATATTCCCTTAATTTTCCCAATTTTCCCCTGAGGTTCTGTGCTCTCCATCTGTGGTTGCAGCTCGTTGTGGTACCTTTCCTCTGGGGTATTTCTGGGAAGAGCGGGATGAAGGCAGGACAGAGGGATGCATTTATCCTCCCGAAATCCGGGATGACATCACTCCCCACTCCCTCGCACCATATTAATTAACTGCACCTTATTTTGGAGCGCTGCATCCTGAGGCTTTGCCGTTTCCTATGGTCTCCTCGAGGTTTCCTGGCTGCCAGGACAGAGGCACAGGGAATTTTTCTGGCAGGGCACTGCTGAAACCCAGCTGGGCATGAATAGAGCCCAGAAATAGCAAACCTGGAGCAGCTCTGCCCACACCCGCTCCGGAGGGAGGAAATCAGGGAGCCGGGAAGCATCTCCATGGTCCAAGGTGGGACAGTGACCACGGGGATGGGCTGTGACACCTGGATGTCCTGGCTGCTGGGATACACCTTGCTGGGAAGCTGCTCCTTATTTTAATTCCTGTATTTACTGGTTTTCCTGGTCAGGCAGATGGATTCTCCCCCTTTCCATCCATCCACATCCTTGATCGTCCCCGAGGGGAGAAGGGGCTGCCACACTTTTTCCAGCGTGCCTGGAAAAGGGATCCAGCTGTGCATCCCGTTTTTCCTGGGTGAGGAAACCCTCCCTATGCTTCCCAGAGTCTGGCACTGGTGCAGGGAGGCCACTGCCACCTCCAAACCATTTGCAAAGGTCCTATACACTCAGCAAAACGCTGGAAAAGATAGAAATACTATTTCTTTCCCATGTTTACTGCCCTCAGGTTTAGCCCTCAGCACTGTGAGCCCCATCCTAAATCGTCTGCTTTCAAGGTGGCCACATTTTTTCACAGTTTTCCAGGAGTGATTTCCCCTTAAACTCAGCTTTCCCAGCTCGCCTCTGCCTCCACACTGGCTGGATAAGAACCACCCATGTTGTTTCCACTGGTGCAAACTGGGCTGGAGGCAGCATCCTCCTTGCTTTCCCAGCAGAAGTCATCCTGCTGGGATCCCTCCGAAAGCCCCCAAGCCTGGGAATGTGCTTAAATCCACAGCGGCAGTGGAGCTGCACGTTGACTCTGGGTGCCGCTTGCTGTATGAACAGCTGGAGGAAAAATAAGTCCCAGCTTCCATCGCTAGTGCCCTACCTGAGGAAATGTTTTTTCCTGCCTGGAGTCGGGATCTGGCAGCTGGGAGAGCAGAAAGAGCTGCTGTTTGCCCAAGCAAACATCTGCGGCCGTGCCGGATGGTCCCAGCTCTCCCATTCCTCCTCAGCATCCCAGGGCTGGGTAGGAAGGCGTGGAAAGGGCCCTCCTGTTTGAGATCCAGCTTTTTGCAGGGCATTCAGCATTTCCAAGGGAGGATGCTGCGGTCCAAGGGTCCTCCTGCTATCCCTGTGCCTCTGCCAGGGGGTCGGGAAGGCCAGCAATTCCCAAAATAGCTTTTTTACCTTGGTTTGCCCTGTGATGTGGTACCTTCAAGCCACAAATCTCCTGATTGCGGTGGCCAAGGGGAATGTGCAGGGTGTGTTCCATCCTCTCACTGCTGCTCCCACTCCAGCACTCTCTGTGAGCCAGTTCAGCTTGCTGATCCAGCAGGAAGCAAACCCTGTCAGGAAAAGGTGGATTCTCTGCTGGTTTAGGGATCTGGAGATGGTGGGAAAAGGAGAGGGGTAAAACCCAAAAGCAGAGCCAGGAAGATCCTGGCAGCAGCCACAATTCCAGTTATCCAGGTGGGTGTTTTGCTAGCCAGTTCCTGGAGCAGCACAGCCCAGTGGGAAGGGCAGGATTTTAAGGATTGGATCATTCTGGCCCTGCTGATGGGCCTGGCTTCTCCAGACATCAGTTCCAACATGATGCTCCGCAGCTGGGAATGTGCCAGGAATTGCTAATAGAGATTATTTCACTAATGCAGCAACTGGTGTGTAAATTAGGGAATGCTTCCCTAAAGAATATCACCCCAATCCTAAAAAAGCATGGCATTTCAGGGAAGTTTGAGTTTGCCCAAACCCTGTGAAATTCCAGTGGGCAATGGGAAAAAAATCTCTTCCAAAGGAAGGAAAGCCTCTTTTCCTCCTCCTTGCTTTTATCTGTGGGATGAACAAATAAAAACAAGGGAGCAGGGAAGGGGAAGGATGATGCAAGGGGCAAGAGCCTGGGATCTGAGCTGTGTTATTACGGAGAAAATGACCTGGCACCAAAAGAATTAAAATAATGTCATTCCTGTTTGCTCTGGCTCATGTTTAATCCGCCCGTCACCCTGACATTTCCAAAAGAATTTTTCAAGTATGGAAGTTCAAAAAATTATGCAACTTGACAAAAGCAAGGGGGATATTGGAGCCTGGGGGAATAAATTAGAAGCTGGAAGCTGGAAGTCACCTGTGTCCCCCATGGGGAGGGATGCTGGGATGGGTGAGACTGGGATGTGCTGTCACAGCTGTGTCTGAGGAGGTAGAACCGGGAAGTGGGATCAAATGGGACAGCTTGGAGCTATCCCTGTGTGCCAGCAATCCCAACCCAGCTTTTCCAGGGATCTCAGTCTTCTTTTGGGCCTTTAACATGTTGAAATTAAAATATGGAGCATGAAAGCCAAAGCAAGCAGCCGGTGGCTTTCCTTTGGTATCCCACTGGCCGTGCTTCCTTGGGGAATATGAGTTGGGGAAGGAGAGCTGGGGGCTGGTCTGCACCTGTTCTGTCCCTTTTCCTCAGTGAATAGGATCTGGGGAAGGGGAACTGGGAGCAGATCTGCACCCCCAAGCTGGAGCTGGGCGATTTTTCCTGCAGGAGCCACGCTGGAGCTCATTTGCCGGGATAATTGTGTGCTTTGCCGTTAAGCGTATTGATTCTGAAAAGTTAATCAGACAATTTGGAGGCGCTTCCATCTAAAAACAGAAAATCCCATTAAACTGATTAAAACTGAATCCATCTTAAATAACCCCCTGCACCTTAAAAGTGTTGAAATAGCAAAGTGTATTCAAATAAAATTATTTCAGTCAAACAAGGCTGCCGGGAGCTCTTCCCACCAATGCCTTGCGTGTGGCTGCCGAATTTTGGGATCACAGGGATGCTGGGCAGGGTCTCTATGGGACAAATCCTTGGGTGGCCATGCTGGAGACAGGGGGGTGAGTGTTGAACATGTGACCACATCTGGGGGAGGGGTGTGACAGAGCCATCTCCTTCCATACGTATCGAGAACAATTTCTTTGGGAAAGGGTTGGCAAATCCTGGAACAGGCTGCCCAGGGCACTCATGGAATCCCCATCCCTGGAGGGATTTAAAAGCCATGTGAATGTGGCATTTGGGAATGTGGTTTAGTGGTGGCCTTGGCTGTTCTGGGACACAGTTGGACTCCATTATCTCAGAGGGCTTTCCCAACCTTAACAATTCTGTTATTCCATGGTTCTCCGTGCAGCTTGGGGAAAACATGATGCTTCACAGTGGTCTGCTGCCAGAAACATTAGATTCTGCGGCTGCACTGAGTATGGGGAATATTTTTTGGTGTTTTAAGCATTGTCCTGAAACCTGGACAGCCTCTGGAAAATGATGCTGTGCCCCTTTGGAAAGGCTTGAGTTGAGATAGTGTTTGGGACCCGCTCAGCCCCTGGAAGCCCAGAGGACTTTGGGAGGGCTGTAATGTAGATGCTCCAAACCCGAAGGCAGAGCTGCCATTCCCATGCTGGAAGTGCTGCAGAAGAAGCAGGGAATAGGATGGGATGGTTTAGCAGCGGGAAGAGCTGGGAGTGCCCTTGGGATATGCCTTGTCCTGGGTGTCCCAAAGTGCAGGGCAGAGCTCCCTGACGAGGTCAGCCCCTGGATTTACACATCCTCTTTGCTGAGAGGAGGGAGGAGACAGTGCTGATCCCTGCAGAGCTCCCATCCCTGCCATCCCATGGGATGCAGCCTCTGGCTGCGGCACAGAAGTCTTTCCCACACAAGGCAGCTCTGGAAGCAGCCTCTGTTGAAATTGCGGCATGGAGAATGGGGCAGAGCTGATTCCAGCTGTCTGAGGGAGGAGGAAGGGCGTTATCTGCCCAGAGTTCGGGATTGTCCCTGATTACATCACTCAGAGCTTCCATTGCCAGAGTGATGCTATCGGAGGCACCGGAGACTGGGAGATAACCAGAGATTGCTCTGGCAGTTTGCTTCCAAATTTGTTTATTTTCCCCTTTGGAGCTTCCATGTCTCCTGTTTGATAAGTTCTGATTGTGAGCCAGACTCTATTTGTACAGAAAGATCTGCTCTCCACCTTTTACAGGGAGCACTGGTGGTAATAACCACATCCCCAGGGAATGATGCCACGGAGCTCCAGGCAGGATCCCCCTGTACGGAGGGATGCTGAGCATCCCACCCCAGCTGGCCTGACGTTTGCCTTGAGGGTGATTCCCCTTTCCAAAAGGACTGCTTTTCCAAAAGGACAGGCTCTGGCACACTGAGCTCCCCACTATGGGAGAAGGAGCTATAGAATTCCATAGGGAAGTGCCCCCGGACACACTCTTGCACACACCTTTCTTTATCAAAACATCACCTTTTTGGGTCACCAGAAAAGCCAGGGAAAAGGTTTTCCTTAGGCAAACCCTGTCAAGAAATGTAGCTCTCAAGCACATTGTGGGATACTTGGGATGCAGGGCCAGGAGCTGGATTTAACGATCCTTGTGGATCCCGTTTGACTCAGGATATTCTGGGAGCCCCAGAGGGTGGCCTGGACAAGTTGGAGGGGCTTGAAGGGATGAGGGGGCTTTAATCTTTGTGGAATAGAACCAGCAGCAGCGGGATGGGCTGTGAGTTCCTTTCCCTTTTCCCAGTGCCCCAGCTGATGTTTCCATCTGAACCTTGTCCTGCTCCCTGTTTGCGGAGCAGACGCGGGGGGGTGGGGGGTGGAATCCGCACCCTCAGTTCCCATCCCTGACCTCCACGGAGCTGACACGCTGCTTTATCTCCGCCGCAGCTTCCGGATGCTCCCTGCAACATTCCCAACAAAGGAGGTGCCAGCGGCGGCTGTTTTTCACGCCGGCGTTCAGGGCTGCGGCTGCTACCGGAGAATAAATCCTGTGCCCCCCCTTGGTTCCCAAGGCCTGCGGGTGGGTGCCAGCCGAGCCCCCCGCGCTGGCCCTAATCCCACGGCACAGTGGGAGCAGGGCGAGCATCCCCTTCTGCAGCGGGAGAGCGGGATAATGGGGAGCCCATTAACATCTCTATGTGGAGGGGCTCGGCAGCAGCGGGATGCAGGGACGCTTCCTGAATCCACATCCTGGCCTCCCTGCCCTCCCAGGCGCTGTTTGCCCACCGAGGTGCCGGGGCTGGAGGCAGCTGTGCATCCAGGGCCAGGAAGCATCCTCATCCTCATCCTTCTCCCGCTCCGGGGGCTCTGCATCACAAGGCCCGGGGTATTTCCTCGGCTGGGGGGGCTTGTGTTTGCCGGGAACTCCGGGAGCTGATGAGGTGTTAATGGGAGGAGGGATTCGGACAAGGATGGAGGGCAGTGAGGGGGTCACCGCATGCGGCTTCATCCCAACTTCCCCCCTCAGGAGAGCAGCTGGCTGGGAAAAGCCTCCTTTTGCAGTGGCAAGGGGTGGAGTGGGGGTCCGGGACACAGGGATGCCTCAGGGGGCAGGGATGCTTTGGCCAGAGGCAGGATGGCCTCTGTGGATTGGGAAAGTGATCCTGTTAGGGGGTCTTTTGTGATGGAAGTGGAGGGGGAAAGGGGGAGGAGTGAAAGTTGTGTGTTACAGTGAAAGTTGGGATGTTCCGGTACCCTCACCGTGGACGTTGGGATGCTCTGGTACCCTCACCGTGGACGTTGGGATGCTCCAATGCCCTCCTAGTGGGAGCTGGGATAAACCCCAACATATAAACCATAATCCAGGTGCCCCCACCAGGTAAATCGTGGTGGATGAGGACACACCCAGCACATCCGCAGCTGGTATCTCCCACGATAAGGAGCAGCCCTGTCGTTCCCACGTGGAGCCATGGCTGATGAGGTGTGTAGTGGTCCTGTGTCCTCTCCAGAGTGGATTTAACATCCATGGGAGACCTCGGGAAGCTCTGTCTCCTCCGCAGAGATTGAATCAGATGGAAAACGATGCTGGAAAGGCTTGGGGATGGAGACAGGGAGGCTGCTCCTGCAGATAAGCAGTGCTCTTGCTGCTTCCCAGCTGGATGAGGGCTGGGTGGGACCAGGATCACTGAATGGCCCCAGGGAATGGTCTTCCTTGCTGGGGAAGAGAAGGGACAGCAGTAGTTCCTGATGCAGTCAAGCTGAGCCCCTTGGACTGGCACCAGTACAGCTCCTGGGGTTTTGGGATATCTCCTTTCCAAACTGTAATCATTTGGGACTTTTGACAAGGGCATGGAGTGTAAGGACAAGGGGGAATGGCTTTAAGCTCAAGGAAGGTGGATTTAGATTGGCTATTAGGGAGAAATCTTTCCCTGTGAGAGTGGTGGGGCCCTGGCACAGGTTACCTAGAGAAGCTGTGGCTGTCCCATCCCTTAAAGTGTCCAAGGCCAGGCTGGATGGGGCTTGGAGCAACCGGGGATAGTGGAAGGTGTCCATGTCCAAGGCAGAGGGTGGAACAAGATGATCTTTAAGGTCCGTTCCCACCCAAACCACTCTGGGATTCTCTGATCCATGACAAAAAATTAAAGATGAAGACTTTGGGGTTGCTCAGGTGCCTCCAGAACCAGCTGTGAGGCCCTGCCCCATGGCTTTGCATCCATAGGACTGGAATTGCCCAGGGAGGCCCACAGGAGGAACCAACCCACGTGTGTTCCATGTGGCAGCTCCCGAAATCCCCTCGGCACACACCTGGGGTGGGGGGGGCTCTGTCCCTGCTCCCAAACGGATGGAAATAGAAGCAGCTCTGTTGATTTACAACCACAGCCCTGACTTCCCTGTGCTGCTTTTGCTCCCCGACAGCTCCGGATCCCATGTGTTGTTTTTAACAATCCTTCCTTTTTCCCCATGAGCCGAGGGCACATGGAGCTGCAAGGGCTCCCCTGGATGCACCTGGGTGTCCAGGCAGCTACTCCTGTCTCCCCTTTGGAAAAACAACCCCCAGTCCTCTAAGCATAAAAGGGCTTTGTGTGCTCGGGCCCTGCTCTCTTGGGAGAGGCAGCGGGATCGCACCCTCCGAAGGGAAGGGCTGGCAGGAGGAGCCGCCCCGGGCGCCCCAGCCATCCCGCAGGGTGATGCCTCCCCACGCCAGCCCCGGCAGGAATGTTTGCTGTCACCGCAGCCTGCGGCGAGGAAATATTTTCCAAGGAAAAAAAGGCCTCCCAGTGTATTCCGCGCCGCCGGCTTCCAGCAGCCGTCTGTAGCCGTCTTGTTCTGCCGCCGCCGGGACACCTTCCCGGAGGAAGAGAGGAGGCAAAGGTGGGAGAGCTTTAAAAAGCTCTGGTTAAGGTTGTTCCACCCTCCGGAGCGGGGATTTGGAGGCTGCAAAACACCCGGAGGCTGCTTTTGGGGGAGAGGGCGGTTTTCCCGGTGCCTCTGATGCTCAGCATCGTGTCTCCTGGGAGGGAGGAGAACCGGGGTGCCGTGTGTGGGATGTCAAGGGATAACCCAGCTCCTTCCCAGGCTGGGAATGTAGGTCAGAGGCCTCTCCTCCCCGAAATCCAGTGAGGATGCTGGTGGTACAGGTTGGGCTGGAGTCTGTACCTCCAGCTCTTTACTCTGGCACCAAAACAAAACACACTCAGAAAACTGTGAAAAATAAGCCCAGCTCGGGAATGCAGCTGATTGGAAGTTTTTCCAGCAGAAAGTGCCGTCCGATCCGTGTAAAACCATTCCTCGGGTGTGTGTTGATTTGGGCAATGTTTCCTCCGAGAAAAAAAAAAAAAGAGATCAGAGAGAGGGGGGAGAAATGTTTGGAGAGAGCCAGAGCCACCTCCATCATAGAGCTTTTCCATCCCTCTGCAGAACAGCTCTCCCTTGGAAATGCTCTGAATTTAGCAGCCCAAAAACACTGGATTTAGTGGCCCTAAAGCATCAGATTTAGCAGCCAAAGGCACTGGATTTTGTAGCCCCAAAGCACTGCATTTAGCAGCCCAAAGGCATTGGATTTAGCAGCCCAAAGGCACTGGATTTAGTAGCCCAAAAGCACTGGATTCAGCTGAGAACAGGTGCCAAAGGCTTGGTGGGATTTTTAACCACCAAGATTATTTTTTTAGCAGAAACAAAGGATTTCTGAGCCAGGTGAACGTTTGTTTGGCAAAATGTTAAGCCAATCACACACTCAAAGCTTTCCTGGATCCTAAAGCACAAGCTGAAGTTGAATTTTTTCCCTGGACACGATTGGAATGGGATAAAAATATCACTGCAGGTGGCAGCGACCTGTAGCTCTAGCGATGGGATGTCCCTGGGAGAGGGTGCCCATTCCAGACCCCAAATCCCAGCTGTGCCAGGCTGAGGGTGCTGGGATGTGGGTATCCTGGTGTCACTGTGGTGCCATCAATCCCTCCTGCCAGGGCGGGCACTCATGGCACAGAAACGGGTTTGTGCCGACCCCAAGCAGATTTATGGGGTGATCCTGGGCTGCTATTAGTGGTCATGGAACCGCAGACTCCCAGACAGGGCCTGATCCCAAGCTCCTGTGTTTTCTTGGAGCAGAAAGCTCCGCTCCGGCTGTTTTGCTGGTGGCTCTGCCAGGGACACCTCATTCCCAGGAGCTGCCGGCTGCGGATGGGGCACCGGGGGAGAAGGGGTGCCCTGGGAGCAGCGGGCTCCCCATCCACACTCCTGGCAGCCAGGAGGGGACACGGGGGGTGACACAGAGTGGGTGGCTCCGAGCAGAGCCTGGAGCCTGGATTCCCAAGCTCGGAGCAGCCTCGCTCTGCTATTTATACGCGCAAGGAGCTGGTCGGGATAAATGGAGCTATTTTCAAGGTCTTGGCCAGGTATAACTGGTTTAAACAAGGCCGGTAATGACTCACAGGGCTATAAATGTCCATCAGAGCCCTCAGAGAGGCTGTCAGAGATGGATCTCCTCAGCAAAGCAGCCTCCCGGTGTGATGGGAAAGCCTGAGCATGCTCCTGTCTCCGTGTGCCGACACCGGCCCCACCAGCATCACCCCTTCCAATTCCTTCATCCATACATGTGGTTCCCCCACTGTTATCCTGGGCCCTGGGTGGCTCCAAGCCCTGCATCCCCCTGTTCCCATTCTCCAGGCACATCCCTGCCACGGGCTGAGCAGCAGGAGCCTCTGATGGGCTCGGATCTCATGGGATGTCCCTGTAAGTGGTTTGACTGGTCATGTCCCTTCCTTTTTATGGGATATGTTAAACCTTTTGGAACTGGGTCCCTGATTAGGGGGATGGGGACCTCGCCTTTATCCTGCATCTTGGATGATGTTCTGGACCACCTTGGCCTGCACTGGGGCCACTTTATCTCACTCACTCAGCAGTAGCACATTCCCTGTGGGAATGGAAGCACCCTCTCCAGGCTGCAAGGTTTCCGGCAGCAAGGGGTTTTGTTAGGAAGTAACAGGGAGTTTTTAAAGCAGAGGGTTTTGGGAGGAGGCTCCATATTCCATTTTTTCTGTTTGTTTTCTTATTGTAAAACCAAAGACATTTCAGTTTTCAGCAACTGATCATTAAACATAAAAAATATTTCCCCGAATGAACCCAAAACCTGAATACTTTGGTCAGCCAGGTGAAACCTCCCCTGTCTGCCGGGACAAAACGTCCATGACTTTCCTGGGAGGCAAGGAAGACTTTCTTTCCTTCCTTTCTCTCTCAGCCTGGAACACTGGCTTTGCTGGGCATCTCCCTCCTCACCTCCTTCTCCTTCCACTGCTGTGCGAAACCAGAGGAGCTGGAGATGAATCCGTTAACTCCCGGATTTCCACACCCTGCCTTCTCCCCAGCCATCATTCCAGATGCCTGCGCATCTTGTTTACCCAGCAGAATGTGCTGGTGGAGGGAACCAGTGCCGGGGTGTCACGTGGCCCATGGTAAACAGCCAGCAGGTGCTGCTGATTTTGCTCCAGAGCCTTTCCAGAAGGTTGGTGGGATCCTGGGAGTGGGCTTTTGCCCATTTCCAGTGGTGGATGCCTGCTGTGATCCCACTGGTACCCATCACACCATCCCTGCATGCTGGGGGCTGCTGAGATCCCCACCCTGGGTTGTCATTGTCCCCAGGGACCATTGGAAAAGTTGTCTCACTTGCCTCTCAGGGACTTTTTATCCCCATTGGGACAACCTCCTTCATCCCTGAGGGATACTACCTCCAGCCCCAAGGGGGACAATAATGGGACTTTATTCCCCTCTCCATCACATTCTTCAGGCACTTGCAGGGGTTTATTTTACTTTGTGGTGCCAACCACCCATTCCAGCAGCTCGTTACCTTCATGGGCACAGCGAATAATTACAGAGTGGGGAGGAACATTAAAATAGGGACTGAATATGCCAAAAATAGGGATGCCAGCCATGTCCTGATGGTCTAGATCCTCAGGAATCCATGTGGATGAAGGCAGTTTGTCTATGAAGTTGCTCCTGAGATACTGAGATTGGAGAATATCATTCCAATGTTAAAAAGACTGATATCCTTGGCACCTGCATCAGATATTCAAGTGACAAAAGTTTCACACACTCCTGGCTTTTCCTTTGTTAGACTTGTTAAGGCCTTGGAAAATATTTCCCAGAATTAAGAAACCCCATTAATTGTTGAATCTAATTAGGAGGAACTTGGTTGTGGAGTTCTTCAAATAGTTGAGTCAATATTGTCCGGTGTAATTGTGGTAATTCCCTGAGGTGCTGTCGCTCCTGGCACCTGTTCCAGCCTGGAGGCTCTGTGGGTGGGGGAAAATGGAGAATTTTGATGGTTCCAATCTGAATCCTTCAGTGAGCAAAGAGTAGTTTTTCCTGATGTGCTCCGTGGAATTTATGGGAGCTCCAGAGGCATCCTCAGGAGCAGGATCCTGGTGTTGATCCCATATTGGTATTGAACATGACCTCAGGATGTGCTGGCAGCTCTGCTTTGGTGGGGATGCTCAGCCTGTCTCCAGCCTAATTCCCCACTTCAGGAATGTAAATCTTCACCATCATCATCATCATCATCGTTGTTATCATCCCCCAGTGGTTTGTTCTTATTGGAGAGGAAGCTCCTGGGGATACTCCCAGACCAGCAGAGCCCCTGGCCTTACAAAGAGCTTCTTCCAAGCATCCTAAAGGAAAAATTGGGAATAAACCCAGTGAGAGGCAGCCACGGCACGGTGGCAATAGCAGCTTCCCTGCCCAGCTCCACCTTCTCCTTTTGCTCTCCCCATCTCAGTCCCATCTCCCATCTCTTCCCCAAGAACCTCTGGGCATTGATTCATCCATAATTTCCATGTCTTATCAGGGAAAGGCCTCAATAAATCCTGGTGCCACCATACAAGTTGCCTTTTGTCTCTCACAATCCTTTTGGTCCTTGTTGAAGTGTCTCTCTTCTCCAGCATGCCGCTGCCGCTGTCTCCCAATTTCCTCAATCAAAGGGAAAAAAACAACACCGCATTTATTTTGAAGGAGCAGCACAATTGGGAGAGTTCATTATGCTGGATTAATTATGATAATTATCAGAGGAAGGGAGATAATTACCCTGCTTGTTGTGGAGGACGAGGTAAGGCATCAAAGTCGCTGCAAGTAGTGATGGAGGTGGACAAAACACATTCTGACTCCTGGCTACGCTCTGTGCCCACCATCCCTTGGGAAGGGGGAGATGCCTCCTCAAGTCAAGGCTCCCAATGCAAATAAGAGCATAATTTAAAAATTAAATTTAAAATAAATATTAGTTAAATATTAAAGAGAAGAAATCGTGTCTCTCCGTAACACAAGCGGGTGTGTTTAAATAAAGCACCGCTGAAAATTTTTAATTTTAATTTTTAACATTCCTGATTTCCTTAAAAATGTTCCTCTTAAGGCAAGAATATATATTTTTGCTGCTTCTTTTTCTGCTCTCTTACGACATATTAATGTTATCCATGTGGGAGGCTGCCCTTGGGAAAGAAGGGAGCAGGAGCCGGTTATCTGTGAGAGCAGAGTCTCCAGGATCCATCCCATATCCAAGCACCTCCAGTCCATCCCCTGCCTTTCCAGGCCCACGTTGCTGAATACAAATGTTGGTGTTGCTCCGTGTCCTCGTGTCCCAGAGACAAAGCCTTTGTCTGAGGAGGAGGAGGAGGAGGAGGTGTCTGTGGTTCACCCCCGGCGCCGTGTCCGCATCAATGGAGTGGGAAGGACAACCCCATTCCCTGTAGCACAAAAGGATGTGTTGGATCAGGAGAGGTTCTCACTCCATGGATGGTCCCTTCATGGCCCAGGCCATGGGTTGTGGGACAGACAATCCAAAGGAAGGCAAAATGGGATTTAAGTGTCAGGGCTGCCGCACCAGCAGTAGGAATGTTCTCTAGCTAAGGAGTGGCCTCAAGCAAACGTTTTGGGACAAAATCCAAGGAAACAGGGCTTTATGGAAGCAGCTCTCCTTTCCAGCTCCCAGTCCATGCCAGGTAGAAAAACCTCAGCTTTGGGGGGTGACAAACTTCCAAGTCCTGAGGATCTGATGGGGGACAAAAGGCATTTAATAAAGAGCAAAAACCCAGGAAACCCAGAAGTCACCAAGCTTGGGGATGGGCCTCAGCTTTGTGTGGAAGTGCCAGATGCAAACTTCTGTCCCAACATCTGCAGGGCCAAGACCTGAAGGTGGGAGAGTTTATGGCACAGGGAAGTTCTCCTTCTGGCCTCTCTCCTCCTCCTCTGGGGCTTGCTTGGAGCTTCCCTACCAGATCCAGCCATGCTGGAACACACACTCACCTCCTGCACCTCATGAAAGGTGATGCCAAAGCAACCAGAGCTCACCCATAATGGCTGGATCCAGCTGGGAGTGAGCACAGGATCCTTGGGCTGATGACCCTCACCACGAATCATGCATTTTCCTGAATTCTCCCAGAATTCTCCCTTCCTGAGCCTTTGGACTGCCCTCCCTGATGCTTCCAAGGAGCAGGAAGCTCCCTGGAGATGTGTGAAGCCAGAGATTTGGATCTCGGGGTGCACCGAGCCCAGGACCTCCTTACACCCAGGGTGGGCTATTTGGGGTGAAGAGAAACCACTGGATGCAGGTGGGGTAACCCCTGGGAGCCCCTCGGAGTGACCAGCACCCACACTGGGGGGTCTCCAGGGTCCCCCCCCACCCCCGGGGGTGTCGCAGCCCCCCCTCCCACGGACTCACAACAGGCGACAGGGGGCGCCCCGTCACCGCTCTTGGGGGCGGGACAAGGGCGGCCCCTCCCTCTTTTTGGGGGTGTCCTCCCCCATCCTGGCCCAAGCCAACTCCCCAGTCCCCCACATCCAGCCAGAATACGGCTGGGGTTGAAGGAAGGGAGGCGGGCTACTACTATCGCGGCTATCGCGATAGGAGCGTGCCCTCCTTGAGGAGGCGAGTGGGGTTGTTTTCCTTTGGCGATGACTCCTGAGAGGTGTTGGAACCCAGGGAAGGAGTCCTGAAGGGGAATTTAGGGGTGTTCCCAGGGCCGGGGGGGCCAAATCCTGCTCTCTGGGGGCTGTGTGTGTATAAACTATCTGCGGGGTGGGGGGAGTGGTGAGGATCCCTCTCGAGAGCGATAGATACGGAAATAAATAATTAAATGAATAAATGAGATTTGCGGGTTTTTTTAACGGTGGGAATTCATGAACCGCTCCCGGGAGCGGCGGAGTCTGCGGGGCTAACCCCGGCACCGGGGGGGGCGAGCAGGGATATTGCCGGCGGAGGCACGGGCGCCGTCCGGCCCTGGGAGGGGGTGTTGGAAGAGGAGGGAAGCCCCCCGGTCCGTCCCCGCCGCCCTCGGTGCCCACCCCCCGCCGGCGAGACCGCTTCGGGAGCGGCCGCCGTGCCCACAGCGCCGATGGGGCGGGCGGCGCAGCCCGGGGGGTGTTTTGGACCCGGGGGGTGTTTTGGACCCGGGTGTTTTGAGGGGGTGATTTTTGTCGTCCGTCTGTCCTTCCTCCCGTCCTTCCCCTCTTCCTCCTTTCCTTCTTCTCTCCACTCCGAGGCGCTTCGGCGGGGGGAGCGGCGGCTCTGCCCCGACGGCGCGCACCGGGACCCCGCACCGGGACGGCCCCCGCGTCCCCGACGGCGCTTCCCCGCCCTTCCCCCGCCGTCCCTGCTTGGTTTAGTTGCGATTTTGTTGCAGGAGTCGGAGCCGGCGCCAGCGACAAAGCGGCGGCGGCGGGTACGGACCTGCCGGGGGGGACAGAGCCGGGGCGCGGCGGGCGGGGGTCGCAGCCGGACCCCTGCGACCACCGAGCAGCCGCGGGGAGAAGAGGTGCGTGGGGCCGGGCTAGGGCCGGGGGGCTGCGGGGAGACGCACCGATCCTTCCGGGGGGCAGCAGGGGATCTGCTCCCATCGGGGTGCTGGGCGGGGGGGGCAGCTCCCGTCGGGGCTTCCCGGGGAGCGGGGCGGATGGTGGGAATCGTCTCGCAGAGGATCGCCCAGCAGAGGCGGGGGGACAGCGGGGTGCGGGGGCGGACGGGGAGCCCCGGTGTGCTGCCGGCCCCCCGTGCCGGGCGCGGAGAGGTGCGCGGGGGGCCGCGGAGGAGCCGCTCCCGCCTAGGTGTGAGCTGATTATTCAAATGGGCAGCCGAGGACCTGGGGATTGGAGGCTCGCCCGGCCGCTCCGTGCTATATCACTCGGGCACCCACGTCACTGCAGCACTTGTCCTCCTCTTCCTCCTCCTCCTCTTCTTCCTCCCTCCTCCCTCCTCCTCCTCCTCCGGCTCCTCCATCGCCTCCGGGCGACTCTTCGCTGCGAAGCGCTGCGAAAACCCACCCAAGGAGCAGCGGCGAAAAAATCCCACCCCAGCCCCAGCGCCGCTCCATCCCCCCCTTCCTCCCTCCCTCCTCTTCCTCCTCCTCCAGAGGCTCCGGCGGAGGGGAGGGAGGGCTGGGGACTCTTTTTTTTTCCCTTTTTTTTTTCCTTTTTTTTTTTTTTTTTTTTTTTTGGTTGCTCTCTGTCGTCGTTTGTTGTGGCTGTTAAATTTTAAACTGCCATGCACTCCACTTCCAGTATGCTGGGAGCGGTGAAAATGGAAGGCCATGAGCACACGGACTGGAGCAACTACTACGGGGAGCCCGAGGTAAGGAAGGAGCCGGGGCTCCGCCGCCCCACCGGTCCCTCCCGGCCCCGGCCGGGGTGCCCCCGCCACCCCAGCCCCGAGACACGATTAATTTTGGCATCAAACCGTGGCTCCGGACTGCTGGTGGGGGTTCCGAGGTGCGGGTGGGGGAGCCGGGCTGCGGGTGGGGGGCGCGGGTTCCCGTAGGGCTGCGGGCGGCTGTTTCCGAATTTTTCCTCCCCCCTTCCTCACCCCCCGCCCCACTCTCAGGTATTTTTCTCTCTTCGGGCAGCGGTGTCGCTTCCCCTTCCTCCAACTCTCCTTCCCAGGACGGCTCCGCCGATCCTGCTGCCAGCCAGTCTCTTATTTAATATATATAAAAATATATTTGTTTTTCATTAAGGAGAAAAACAACCCCTCCCGCTCCGGGATTTAACCCTTCCCCCTCCACCCCGCGGGACTCCGGGGCTGCGAAGCCTCTTGCTGGCGACGGTCTGGGCAGGGCTGGGCTGAGGGTGTCCCCCATTGCACCCCGCTTGTCCGGCTGCCCTTGGCCACGGCGGGGTGACCCACCTGCCCCCCTCTCCCATCTCCCCCCTCTCTCTGTCACTTGCACCTGCAGAGCTACTCCTCGGTGAGCAACATGAACGCGGGGCTGGGCATGAACAGCATGAACACGTACATGACCATGTCGGCCATGAGCACCACGGCCAACATGACGGCTGCCACCTCCATGAACATGTCCTACGCCAACACAGGCATGAGCCCCTCGCTCACCGGCATGTCCCCTGGTGCAGGGGCCATGCCCGGCATGGGCTCGGCTGGTGTGGCAGGGATGGGCGCCCACCTGAGCCCCAGCATGAGCCCCATGGGAGGCCAAGCAGGCTCCATGAACGCCCTGGCCCCCTACACCAACATGAACTCCATGAGCCCCATCTATGGGCAGTCCAACCTGAACCGCTCGCGGGACCCCAAGACGTACCGACGGAGCTACACACACGCCAAGCCACCCTACTCCTACATCTCCCTCATCACCATGGCCATCCAGCAGTCTCCCAACAAGATGCTGACGCTGAGCGAGATCTACCAGTGGATCATGGACCTCTTCCCCTTCTACCGCCAGAACCAGCAGCGCTGGCAGAACAGCATTCGCCACTCGCTGTCCTTCAACGACTGCTTCCTCAAGGTGCCACGCTCCCCAGACAAGCCGGGCAAAGGCTCCTTCTGGACGCTGCACCCCGACTCGGGCAACATGTTCGAGAATGGCTGTTACCTGCGCCGCCAGAAGCGCTTCAAGTGCGAGAAGCAGCTGGCGGCCAAGGACGGGAGTGGCGCGGGCGGCGGTGCAGGCGGTGGGGGCAAGAAGGGGCCGGGGCAGCCCCCCAGCCAACCCCTGGGGGAAGGCAGCTCCTCGGGGGGCTCCGAGGGCTCTGCTGGTGCTGAGTCCCCGGCCAGCGCCTCGCCATGCCAGGACCACAAGCGCGCCCTGGCAGACCTGAAGGGCACGGCGGGGCTGAGCCCCGGGGAGCCTTCGGCCTCACCAGGCCAGCATCTCCTGGCCCCCCCACACGCTGGGCTGCCCCACGACGCCCACCTCAAGCCTGAGCACCACTACGCCTTCAACCACCCCTTCTCCATCAACAACTTGATGTCCTCTTCGGAGCAGCAGCACCACCACCCGCACCACCACCACCACCACCACCACAAAATGGACCTGAAGGCCTACGAGCAGGTGATGCACTACTCGGGCTACGCCTCGCCCATGCCCGGCAGCCTGGCCATGGCGCCCGTAACGAACAAACCCGGCTTGGAGTCCTCCCCTTTAGCCGGAGAGACTTCTTACTACCAAGGTGTGTATTCCCGGCCCATCATGAACTCCTCCTAAATTGGGAGCAGGGAAAAGCACCCCCGGAGAGAAGGGGAGAGCCCTCCGTGCCCCCCTGCAGCCCCCCAGCAGCGCGGTGGACTCTGAGCGCTGGCGAGCACGGTACATATACATATATATATATATCTATTTTTTTTCTGTTGGCTCCAGATGTTTGCATCCCTTCGGGAAACAGCAGCCATGTGTCTTGCGAGCCCGTGCCAAGGGCAGGCGTGTTGGTCACCCCCCCTCCCCGGCCCAAAGCCACCCGGGGGGGGCTGCGATTCCCTTGGTTTGCCTTGTGGGGTGGTTTGTTTTGGTGGGGAGGGTGGGTTGGGGGGCTCGGGGATGGGCAGAGGGGGGTTCTCTCGGGCTTATTTTTATTTTTTTCGTTGTTGTCGTTGCAAGGAGGTATAAATATATCTATTTTTTTGTGTGGAAGTGATGGGGGCAAAATAAAAACCCCATAAGGAAAACGAAACCCTCCTTTATTGTGAAACCCGCGCTAGTTCGAAATCCGAGGACCAAAAGTCTTGTAATGTTGTAAAAAGGGGGGAAACAGGGCAGGGGTGGGGGGAAAAGAGAAAAAAAATAGGAAAAAATAAATAATAATAATTAAAAAAAAGGGCAGGATAGATCGTTGTAATTGAAACAAACGCTTGATGTTACCGGGAGAGTAAACTACTTGGATCTGATTAATTTATCGTTTCTGTATGCTTTATTTATGGCTTATAAATGTGTATTCTGCTAGCGACCGGCCACATCGCCGCAAACTCCATTAAAGTGTTATTGGCGGTTTTTTTCCCCCTGTATCTCTGTTCTGCCGGGACTCGCCCGACTCCACCGCCGCCCCGACGGGACCCCCGCCCTGCCCGGCTGGGATCTCCCACATCCCGGGCTGGGATCTCCGCAATCCCCGGCCAGGACCTCCGACATCCCCGGCGGGGATCTCTGCGATCCCCGGCTGGGATCTCTGCCATCCCAGTCATCTCCACCGGCATCCCTCCGTTCCTTCCAGGACCCCCGACATATCTGCCGGGAACCCTCCAACCCTTCCGGGACACCCGACATCTCGGGACCCCTCCATTATTCCCGGATGAGATCTCCGACATCTCTGCCGGGATCCCTCCATCCCTTCCAGGACCCCTGACATCTCCGCCGGGACCGTCGAGATCTCCGCCGAGACCAAGCCATCCCCGGCTGGGACCCCTCCATCCCTGCCAGGACCCCCACGGTCCCTTCCAGAACCCTCCATCCCTGCCAGGACCCCACCGTTCCCAGGCGGGGGAAGCCCGTGTCGCCCCTCAGAGCCCGGAGGTGGGAAGAGGGGACCCTCCGGGGATGGAGAGCGGGGACCCCCTTTCCCAAAGCCCATGTAGGGGACCCTGGAGGAATCATTCCAGCCGGGCAGTGATATTTGGGGCGGATTTGGGGCTCGCAGGGGCAGCGCATCCCTGCTCTCCCCGGGACGGGATTCCAGGTTATACGCGGGGAGATAAACCGGCGGTGGAAACCCCGAAGAGCTTTATTTTAAACACCATAAACATGTTTATTTTAAGCACCTCCCCGGCTCTCCAAGCCACCGGCCCCACCACCGAGACTCTCCGGTGCCCATCGACACCCCTGGCCACGCAGAAACCCTCATTCCTTTCCCCTCTCCCCTTCTTCCCAACCACTTGTTGTTTTTCCCACGCGGTTACGGCACTCATAGATGTTGCTTTCCGAAATAACATTCAAATCCTTCTTAAAATTCCGCATTGTCCGCGGGAAGAGAAAAGGGGAGAAAGGGAGAGGTGGGGGGGGGGAGAGAGGGGAAAAAAAACCCTCCCAAAAACAAAACCGGGCTCCAGGCTGCAATGTGTCGGTCTCTATACGCCAAGGACACACACGTTGTGAACCGGGGCATGCAATGTGTTTCATTAGCACATAAAAGGCTCCCGCGGGGACGGAGCACGGGCGCGGGGGTGCCGCCGCTCTGGGGACACGGACCCCCCGCCCCCGCCTCCGGCCGCGGCCAGATCCCCCCGCCAGATCCCGCTCGGGTCGCCGCTCCACCGCCGGGGCTTTCCCCCGCTTTTTATTTCCCCCCTCCCTCTATTTATTCTCCCCGTTTTATTTTTTTTCTCCCCTCTTATTTTTTTCTTCCCCCTTCTACTCCACCGCCTTTTGTTTTCCCCTACTTTTCTTTCCCCCTT
>JAWWMP010000116.1:4814238-4826430 GCA_035047865.1 Dendrocincla tyrannina
TTCCCCCTATTTCTTTTCCTTACTTTCTCTTTCTTCCCTCTTTTCATTTTCTTTTCCTCCCTCCTTTCCCTTACCTTCCTCCCCCCTATTCTTACCCTTTATTTCCAATTTCTTCCCCTTTCCCTCTTTCTTTCCCTTTTTCTCCCTCTCATTTTCCCTCCCTTACCTTCTTCCCCCATTCTTTCCCTTCTATCAGTTTCTTCTCCTTTTCTCCTTTCTCCCCCTATTTTCCTTTCTGTCCTTTCCCCCCTTTTTCTCCCTTTCCCCACTGACACTGACACCAACACCTTCCTCACATCCCACCCCACTCCCTCTCCACCCTTTCCCCTTCCCCCAGACCACGGAGCTCCTTTCCAGGAGGGCTGTGGGAAAAGCAGGGAGCAGCCGGGTGAGGCTGTGGGCAGGGTGCCTCCTGCTGCTCCCACCTCTCAGGGGCTGGCTGGGAATCCTTGCCACTCCAGGATTCCCACATCCACGTCCTGGCTGCTGGGAACTCCCTACCTGTCCTACCTGCCACGTCCCGTGTAAGGCAGGACAAGGAGCTCACCCTGCCTGGGGAAGGAGCAACTTTTCACAGGGTTTACTCCCACCAGCATTAAAAAGAATGATCCTTCTCCCTGTTGGAAAACACCCACCAAGTGCCACAGCCCGGAGAAGGAGTAGAAACGTGGGGATTTTATTTTTCACCCCGGTTCTGAAAGCAGCGATATGAAGGATTTCGGAGACCTTGGAATGCTTTGCTTGTCCCTGCCAGCCTCCTGCTCGGTGCTTCCGCGCCTGCCTGATCCCACACTGCCCTTCCCTCTCCTTTATTTATTTAACTAATGGACAAGGAGTCGGTGTCAGGGGGAGCCGGGACAAATTGGGCTTCACCCGTGCGCTGCTGTCGTGTCCTCATCCCTATTAAAGGCAAAGATTCCCATCTCCGATTGCCTCTTTGTGTCTGTACTCGCGAGCGATACCTGGGTCACGCTCCAGTAATTCCTGACTGGAATGGGGAGAAGTGTGAGCCTGGCCTGCAGGGAGCTAAAGAAGGGGCTTGGCTGGGGTGGGTCCTTCTGGGCTTCATGGAAACAGGGGGAAAATGCCAACAGCACCTTGAGGAAGTTGAGTTAATTAATTTGTGGAGCTCTTTGTGGGATATATATGGGTATTTTTCCAAGAGCGATCACAGGAAAGGCTGCGAAGAGGAGAAAAAGCTCTGGCAGACAAAAGTCCCCCAAATGTGAGTGGTGATTAAACCCCTTCCCATGTCAAAGCTTTTCTGAAATGCCTGACCTTGGAGCTCACTGTGGATCCTTGGATCCACTGTGGGAAGGAAATGGGGGTTCCATAGGAAGGGAGGGTGTGTGAATGCATCATCCCATTTTTGCACCACCCTGAGCCAATGCCTGGGACTCAGGGGGCATAAACCAAGCAGCCCTGGGAGGGGGGAAACAACAGGAAGAGGGGACAGAAGGGGGAATGTGCTTTCAAAGGGGTTTCCAGGACTTTCGGCCACCTCCGGGTCCAATTGGAGCCATCATTAGGAACCCCATAAAATCAGTGCAGATGTCAAGCTGAAGGCAGAATGTGTTTCTCAGGAGCATCCTGACGAACCCTCCAGTTTGGAAAGTCATCAGTTCATCCCTGCTTTTCTCTTTGTTTCATCTCCTTCCCTACCCTTGTCCCCCATCACTTCCTTGTGTGGATTTTTAGGGGGAGAAGAAGGGAAAAGGTTAGAAAGCACGTTTTGTGTAAGGAAAGGCAAGAGTGTGCTGACTGACCTGGAGAAATTCCCATGTCCAACATGTGGAGAGACCCTCAAAGAAATAAAGCCAGAGGGAGGCAGGTGCCTCCCTGCCCGCCAGCCTGAGCGGGGCTGCTTTCCCTGGCACAAGGATACGAGGAGGAGGAGAAGGAATTCATCAGCTGAGGTGACAGGTGCTGCCAAAACTGGGTCAGGGTTTCCGCAGAAATAAAAACCCAGGAGAGGGGTTGGATCTGCTGAAGTGCCTCTTAACCTTTTCCATATCCTGTTACTAAAGGGAAAATTAACCCCACAACAAAAAAAAAAAAAAAAAAAAGAGAAAAAAAAAAGAAAAAAAGAGAGAGGATCATTATCCAGCTCTTCAAGGTGTTGGGTTCCAAGGAAAGGAAAAGGGGGTGGGTGAAGGGAGCAGTTACCCAACTGGGGAAAGGACAGGAGACAGGACAGGGCATTCGCTCCAGTCTCTGGATCATCACATGGATGGGGCAGGTATTTTAGCTCCTTTTAACACAGCAATATTCTTCCCTCAGCTGGAATTGGGGATATTTGGGATCAGGAGTGGCTTCTGCTGGGGTGACATGAAGGAGAGGCATCTCAATGTGCAAGAGGCCGACAGGATGATCTCAGTGTTTGCAGGCAAGACCATGAGGGATGAGCAAGAGGGCTGGGACAGGGCAGAGTTTGGGATATAGGGGGGTTTGGGGCTTAACAAGATTTGGGATGTGGCAGAGTTTGTGATACGGCAAGATTTGGGTTACAGCTGGTTTGGGATAAAACAGAGTTATGGGATGCAGTGAGATTTAGAATACAGTGGGGTTTGGGATACAGCAGAGCATGGGATGCGGAGAGATTTAAGATACAGTGCTGTTTGGGATGTGGCAGGCTTTGGGATACAGCTTGAAATGCTGAATGCCCTGGGGTTTGAGGGCTCCCTGTGGGATACCAGGACCTGTCCCCCTTCTCCTGCTCTGTCCCCTTCTCTCACGTCCCTCTTGCTCCCTCCCAGACGCTCCAGGCTGTGCCACCCGGAGCCGGGGCCGTGCTCCAGCAGGGAGCAAAGGCAGAGCCGGCATATTTTTCCCGAGTTACTTATTAACGGCTGTTCATTTGACAGGATCAATATTTCAGGCGAGGGAGCAAACACTCGAGCAGCCCCACTCTGCTTTGCTCTCCTTCCCTCTGCAAAATGATTTATTCCCGAAAATGCATCTGCCTGGAAAAGAGGCAGCGCCCGGAGCCCGGGGGCTTTTATCGGTGGGATATGCAAAGCACATTTATTCCGGCTTTTATCTCTCCTATTGCATGTTGATCCCATACATATAGATTGATTTTGTTCAGGTAGATAATGAAAAGTCAAGTGGAAAATTTACACAAAGGCACTCAGGATCTCGACTTTCTATTGGTATATAAATTGGTTTATTACTTCATTCCCTTAAACAGGGACTTTCACACTGGGGAACACTTTAAAATATATCATGTTTAAACACAAACCCATTTACCTCCCACGTGGTATTTTTTCCGTCGGTAATTTCCTTGCCACTTTTGTTAATTACCAAAGATATTTGTGTTTAAACACCTTCTCCAGCAATTCATCTTCCTCCTTTCCTTACCGGTGCCCGAAAAGTCCTAACGGGATCTTCCCGTGCCCGCTGTGCCAACAAAACCTCGGGAGCTGATATTAATTCCCTATAAGCAGCTTTCATTTCCCCACCTCACCCGGCGCCAGGCGGTTAATAGAGGGCACAGTATGTGAGAGCACAGCTTGGAACAAAAAAACCCACCCACCCACCAAAAAAACCCGGAGGAAACATTATTAATAAACATCTTCTGGACATTTGGTGGCGGGTGGAGGCTGCTCCAGCTTAAAGCAATTAATTCAGGATACTGACATAAACTCTCCAGCTCTTTGACAGCTTGGAGCTGAAATAAAAATGCTAGTTCTCCAGGGAAAAGGAGAGGATAGTTGGCTCTTTTCTGGACTGTTTGCTTATAGGCCCAGAGAGCAATCTTCCTCGGGAATGAAATGCAAGGACACAAACAATGTACCAGGGAGAGAATAGGAGATAGGAATGAACAGTTTGAACTATTTGCTCAGCAGAAGGGCAGCCACAATGCCGGGCCAATGGCTTTCCCATGGATCACCCTGGCTCCTGAGCCCCCTTTGTTGTGGAGCCCCTTCCTCCGGCCAGATAAGAGCACAGCTGCTCGGGCAGCCCTGCCACTTATCCACCCCGATCCCGCCTTCCCTGGCATTCCCATTGCACCCGCTCCAGGCTGTCGGACACACCTTGGTCTGGAGTCTGTGGGGATGGGCAGGAAACCCTTCGGGGTAAGGAAACAACTTTGGGGAAAGGAAAACATTTTTTGAGGCAAGAAGATGATTTTTTGGGGTGAAGAAACACTTTTTGGATGAGAAAATCCTTTTTTTTTTTTTTCAGTCAGGGAAACTCCTTAGGGTCAAGGAAACCTTTCTAGGTAAGAAAACCCTTTTGGGGGAAGGAAACCCTTGCATATTGTGCCTTGGCTGTGCCCACACACGTGTGCCATCGTGGCCTCACTCCACACAAGCTGCAGAAATGCCACATTCCATGGGACAAGGATGTGTCCAGCCCAGGCTAGAGATGCAGAGCTGCTAAATGCAGCATTCCATACTTATTTAAGGCACAAGGAGCCTGAAGCATGAAAAGCATAAGCTTGTGTTATCCTTGCTGTGAGATCATCTCCTGAGAGTTGGATGCTGACAATGGAAACTATTGGGAGCATCCTTGCATCCGACCTCATCCAGGCCTCCGTTCCCCTTCCCTCCCTGAAAATCACCCTCCTCTGATCCACTCAGGCCACCCCTCACTTCACTCAATTGATGTTGTCGCTGATCGGGCAGGGAAACACCGGAATTAAAAATAAATCGGGAGGAAGGTCAGCAGGGCTGGTGCTGATGGGGAGGCTTTGCTATTCCTGCTCTTTGTCCTACTCCAGACTGCTGGTTTTGGGAGCTGGGCCGTTGCAATAAGGTTTATTTTGCCTGAAAGGGCTTTAGGAGGTGGCAAGGGAAAAGGCTGTGGACTCAGCAGTCACAGAACCCACCTGCAGGAAACTCCGTCACCGTCCCAAAAATCTGAGGAACTGCTTTTGTTCTTGTGTTCTTCCCTGGTGGGTGGTCAGGAGGACGGGCTGGAAAGCAGGAGGGCTCCCACTGCCCCTGCACTGCCTGAAGTGCTGATCCCATGGGTCTCTGAAGTCACAGAGCACCTGGATGGCCCTCACACCTGGGGATGCTCCAACACTGCATCCCTGGGATGGACAACCACTAGCAAACCAGTGTCCAGAGCCATGAAACCCCTCAAGAAAAGGGTTTTTATGATTTCACAGCACAGCATTTTTATACCCCAAGCAGTGCCTTATCCCCCCTCATGGTCAGGCTACTTGGTTTTATTTCATTGTATTAATTCTCACAGAATATCCCAAGTGGGACGAGCATCATCAAGCCCAACTCATTCTCCATTTGGAAGGCAGACCCAACATGATTTCCATTTCAGGGTGCCCAGGCTGGGCCCTTTCCCCACCAGCTCCAGTCTCATCCCTGCCAGCCCGGAAAGCAGGACGGGTTAATTAATGAGACGTTAAAGAGGCGGAATGACACTTCCCAGCGCTCACTTACGGAGCTAATTTCCAAACCCCTCCGCCATAGACAAAGAGAAGGTGCCGGTGGTGCCGAGTCATTTGCGCCGTGTTCCCGGCGAATGAATTTCGGGGAGCAAATATAGTTATGCAGAATTTAAATTAAAGTTGACACTAATGTAAATACAGCGATGCAACTGCGTGTTTAAGAACTCTGATGAGGCTACGGTTTTAATCAGCTCCTTTTAACTCAGGTGGCATTTCAAATCCTCGCCGTTTAAATTGGATAAAGAGCTGCAGGCTGGGAGAAGGAGCAGCCGGTGGGCTTGGCTCCAGCTCCTTCCCAAGGGATGCTCGGGATGCAGGGGGTACCTGGGCTCAAGGGAAAGGACAGTGCAGGCTGGTGACAAAACCACTGTGCTGGCTCTGGACATCTGGACATCTTCTCACCCTGGGAGGGATGGGGAGAATATTTCTGTGCCATGCTGGAGAATTGCCAACCTGCCAAGCCCTGTCCTCCAGAACCCAGAAGCACTTCAACCCTCTGGAATCCATCGCATTGACATTTGGGGGTGGCACAGGAACTTCCCAGCTGTGTCCAGCTCATCCAAAACGTGGCATAAACCCAACAGCCAAACTCCAAAGCATCCACGCTCCATGTCTGCCCTTTGTGTATGTGCAGCACAAAGTTTTGGGAATTCTGCCCAACTTCCCCACCTCTCTTGAAGGCTTCCAGCCTAAATCATAGAATCATGGAAGGGTTTGGGTTGGAAAGGACCTTAAAGCTCATCTTGTTCCAAACCCCATCAAAGTTAAATCAGAGACTTGAGGGCTTTGGGGGCAAAAAATAAAATATAAAGGAAGAGAAGCAGCAAAGCGGAGAGGAAAGAGCGTTCCTGCCTCACCTACTTCAAAGCCGGGTGATCCCGAGCTCTGGAATAACAATAGGCATTAACTGCAGCATGGCAGGAGCTGCTGAACAGGAGCTCTGTAACCTGGCAAGACCCAGAGTCATTTCTGTTCCAGGAACAATATATTTGGCACTGGAATTCTGCTGCCTTTATTTCAAAGGGAATAAACTGCCCCTGGCAGGGACACGCTGCCAGCACGGGTTTCTCTGCCACCAGATAAGGTGTCCTGGCATTCCCAGCACCTCCCAAAAGTGTTCCAGACCCAGCTGGAGGGGGATCAGGGACCTTCATCCCCAACCCCGCACCACTGATGGCCACGGGGACTAGGGGTTTGGGGGGGTCAAACAAATCTCACATGGGGAGGGATAAAATCAAGCTTATGTCCATGTTGAGGATGTTCGTCTCCAATCCCAAAATGATAGTAATAATAATAAAAATAACAAAATAACAATAATAATCACAACAACAACAATAATAATGGTAATAATAACAAAACCAACAGTAATATAAGAATAGGAATAATAACAAAAATAGTGATAATAAAATACAGCAATAAATAAAATAAAAATAAAATACAGTGATAATAAAGTAATAAATAATGCAAAAATAAAATATAATAATAACAACAACGACAATATTAACAGTGTATTCAGAACAATAACAACTTTTGAGGAAAAAGAAATCTTTTCTTTGAGATTTTTGAACACCCTGCATGTAATTCCTGGCATCTGAAGTGCCTAAACTAAAGGAATGGCTGGAAATGGGAAAATGTCACCCTCCTGGATCTGACCTGAGGTGCAAGGGGTGCAGAGAAAATTCCCATGGGATCACACATCTCCTCTGAGCATTCCTGGGAAAGGCAGGGAACACCTGGCATGGCACATGATGGGACTGGTGTTATCCCAGGTAGGTCCTGCCTGGCAAGGGTGACTCCCACAAGGCATCTCCCACACCTGGCCTCGTCCCAGCTTCCAGAAATTCACCTGCCCTCCTGCCTACTGCCCCCGGCAGAGCCCTCTGGGCTGGCCCTGGGGAGGATTCTGTATTCCTGGAGCAGTCCTAATCCCACCCTGTGACTCAGCATCGTTAGGATGCTGAAGAGAGTAATAAATGCTATTAATTACGCCCTGCTCAAAACTGTGAGCATCCAATTTGGGAGCAAACACCGAGAAGGACTGAAAGAGGGGGAAAATCCTCCCCAAAAGTGAGGGAAAAGACTGTGATTCCGCTCTGCAGGGAAGGAAGGGGGTCCTGGGATGGGGTTTTACCCACAGCCATCCCCCCAGCCTCTTGCCTGTGTCCACAACCCCCCACCCCGAGGAGTTAAGGAGCTTCCAGACAGCCATTGTCTTGGGAAATCTGCTGGAAACCAGGGGGGTTCAAGGGTTGGGAGGGGAGGGGTGACACCAGACACCCCGGCTGCGTGGAAATGGGAATGGATGGGGCTCCGAGACCTTTGGAGTGCGATAATGGATGGAGAGGAGCAGCCGAGTGGCCCTGACACGCCATTCTTTAGTGTTTAATCTCTGGTGGGCGACGGGGGGAGGAACGTGATGAAGGAGCAGGGAAGCTGATGAAGAGGCAGAGAAGTTGATGGGATCTGTCCTGGTTTTCTCCACAAGCAGAGCCAGCAAGTGCTTTCACCTGCAGAACTGACTGAGGAATAGGGAAGAGGCTGCCTGGAAATGCCAATTTTGGTCCCACTTTTTTTCCCAGGTTTTAGGGAGAATTGATTCCACAGGCTGGATGAGCCCCATGGTCAGAGGTGCAGCAGTAACCCAGGAAGGGTGAGCAGCCCTTGTTTAGAGGCTTTGAGGGGCAAAGTCCAAATTGCTCAACATGTTTTGGGCACTCAGAAAATGTTTGGGAGGGGAAAGGCAATGTGGAGAGCATTGCTGCTCTCCCAAATTCCTTCTGCTGGGAAAGCTGGGGAACCCCTGGGACAGCAGACCCCTCTGGGCAGCCACTCTGGGTTGGTAGTGTTGGTTTTGTAACATCTTGAGACGGTCAGGAATGTTTTCCATGCGTGTAGTGCCTTCAAAATCCTGAAACCACCTTCATCTCCACCAGGCCATCAGAGATAAGGAGCAGGGTGGAAGTTGGCTGAAATTGGCTGCTGAATCTGCCACCCAGCTTCCCAGCTGCTGTTCCCTGTGACCCAGGAATGGCTCCAGCCAGGTATGCTGGCAATGTTTAACAAACCATCCGTCTTTCCCTGGTCCTGCTCACAGATCCCTTTGTTTGAGCCATGAGGCCACTCAGCCTTCCCACTGTCCTGCTTATCACGGAGATTAATCTCCCAGCTATCCCTATATTAATTTTAAACCCAGCCTCTACTATTCCGAGTCCTGGGCTGGGGTGGTGGGAGGGTGAGGAGGTGTTTCTGCTGCCGGATCCACATTGGTGTGACTTATCCCCATCATCCCGAGTGGGATGAATCCTGTCTCCATGGATGCTCATCTTCCCATCATCTCTTTTTTTGGGGGGGGACTACATGTCCTACATCCCGTCAGCTTGTTTTTTTGTGGGATGCTGCATGTCCTTTGCCATGTCCCACATAATCCCAGCACCATGTGGGGATGCTGCAGTGGGGGTAGCTCTGAACACCCCCAGTGGGTGCCGGAAGGGTGAAGGGGTCCAGCTGCACCAAGGGGTGTGGGGAGGGAGCCGGGAGAAGGTGGCTGTCAGGAAGGCGGCCCCAAATTCCTGTTGGAGTGCTGTGCACACAGGCCTTATCTCTCCCAGCAATGTTTGCGCAGCCGGAGTCGGCCGGCGGGAAGAGAGGGTGGCCAGAACCCACAGTAGTTCCACAGCTCCTGTTCCCTCGTTCCCACCCACCAAGAGGCTTCTCTGAGCTGTTTTGTTGGCTTTTTAACAAAATGTGGGAGTCTCCTGGTGCTTAACCAGCCTCAATGGACCTGCTCTCCATGACTCATCCCATCTTTACTGATGTTACAGGAGGCTACTCTTGCCTCCAGTCACTTCCATACTTCCAATGACATCCACATGTTCCACCACATCCATACATGTGGACACATCTATATCTTCAACCACATCCATACCTCTGGTCACATCCATTCCTTTGATCACATCCATGCTCATGGCACTGAGAACCACCCAGTGAAAATAAAAGCTCATCCTGTGTTTATTCCCAAGCCTGACTCTTATCCTTGCACTGTCCAGTTCTCCTGGCAGAGGAGTGGAAGGTCACGTTGAGACACCACCAGCTCTGCATCCTCTGAGCCTCTGGAACGTCCCCTCTGGGAGGGGTCTGCCCTGGAAATGCTGGTGCTACACAAAAAAATGACCCCTGACTGCCTGGGTGTCCTGAAAACGAGCCAAGCCCACCCTGGGACTCGGTGGGGTGATGGTGATCTTCCAGGATCTGGAAGGTGGGAATCAGCTCTGGATGATGCGGGATGGAGGAGCAGCTGTCACTGTGTGACTGCCCCTGTTACTGGAGCCCCCAGTATGACAGATACATCCCCTCCCAGTACAGAAGGGACTTTAAATCTTTTATTTGGGCAAAACCAGGCTGTTCCTTCAGCATGCCTGTGCCACTTGGCCTCTCCTCCCCTGACTTTTTGAGTGGCCTGGGAATGTCCAGCTTCTCATTAATAATAAAAGGTAGAAAAACAAACATTCCTGGATCTGATGGACCCTCACCCGAGCCTGTGGCTCCTTCTGGCCTCCTCACCATGGGGCAAAGATGCTTTCCCTCCCTGTTAATGGGGTGGAGGCTGTCTGGACTGTGCAGGATGGGCTGTGCTGCTGCTGCCCAGCCACCCCTGCCCTCTGGAGCATCCCCTGGAATTGCTATTTACCCATCGGAGACTCATTATCCCATTATCATCAGAGGTTAACCGAGTGGCTCTGGGTCACCGAGAAGGTCACCAGCAGTGCTAGGAAGGGTCTCATTCATTCCCTGATCCTGAGGGTGCTGAGGACATGGACACCCCTGGCCTGCTCTGGCAGGTCGGATGTGAGCCAGGGGAAAGCTGAACATCCTCACCCCCCTTCCCTTTGCACCCCAAACTGGCATGAAGCAACCATGTATTCCTGCAAACACCTGGGCTCCCAGCTGCAAGAATGAGGTTTTCCAGCCCTCCAAAATGAAGCTGTTAATAAGGGTGACATGGCTTTTCCATGCAACCCACATGGAAACCCACATTCCATGCCCACAGCCCACTCCCCAGGGTGTCTGCACTGCCTTCAGGTATTATCCATCCTCAGGAGGAAACACAGGGCCTAATAAACCACCCACCAGTGATGAACGCGAGGCTCGAGCTTGGAAAGAGCACCTGGAAAGAGCAGGATTTCCACCCCACAGCCTGAGAAGCGGCCCCTTCCCCTTCCCCTGCCCAACTCCTCTGCTATGTCAGGGCGGAAACCCTGCCTAGGCTGGCAAGGGACAGAGGCTTCCCTGTTTGGATTCGGGATGGGGATTTCTGTGGCTGAAAGTACCTTTGTGATTTTTCCAGGAAAGCTTCCTTTCTGGCCGGCTCGGCCCCGGCAGAGGATGCACACGGCAAATGGGCTGCGGCGGCCAGGGAGCAAAAATATTTAAACAAGCAACTCAGAAGGAGCTTGGATAGTTCCAAGAGCAGCTTTCTACGCCTGCCCTAAAATGTGATTTACCCCCGGAGCCCGGACGGCAGCTCGGGAGTTCATTAAGGGCTGAGATTGGAGCTTTGTGGCCTGAGAGGACCATGATTAGTCTGCTGTGCTCATTAATCACTTGTGCGACTGGAGAGCAGTGTGGATATGCCTCCAGTAGGTCCTGCCTTGTTTATCCCATTTATCTTCTCCCCACTGGATTAAAGAGCCTTTTAGCACCCTGGGTTTTCCCTACGGGAAGCTGATCCCACACCACAGCAACTCATTCCTCAATGCCCCGCAGCAGCCGCCACACACTTTGGATCCATGTTCCCTGTGTCAATCTCATGGATCCCCCCAAGGGGAAAGCACATCCAGCTCCCAGCTAAAGCCTGTGGCAAGCAAGGAAAATCTCTGGTTCTCTGAGGGCTTTAACTCAGAGCCCACCTGGAAGGAGGGTGTAGCCAGGAAGGCTCTGCTCCCAGGGAACACGTGACAGGGTGAGAGAAAATGGCCCCAGGCTGAGCCGGGGGAGGCTCAAGTTGGACATGAGGAAGAATTTCCTCATGGAAAGGGATGTCAGGCATTGGATGTAGCTGCTCAGGGAAGTGGGGGAGTCCCCGTCCCTGGATGTTTTCAAGAAACAACTGAAAGTGGCATTCAGTGCTATGGTTTAGCTGACAAGGTGGGGATGGGGCAAAGCTTGGATTTGATGATCATGGGGGTCTTTTCCAGCCTTAATGATTCCATGATTCTACACTGACTGAGCAAAGCAAGAGCTTCACACCTCACCTCACTGCCAGTTTTGGGCAGGAGGATGTGGTGAGGTCCAGAGGCCCCTTCCCACCTCCACAGTGCTGGGATTTTGCAGAAGGGAGGGTAAACAGTGGTTCCCATGCTCTTCATGGCCAATCCTGGAGAGTCCCACCCTACAAAAGGGGCTTGGCCTCTTTTCTCCCCAGTCTGGGATGGTGCAGCAGCTGGTACCTGCTCTGACATGGGAAGGTGTGACTGAGTACCAGCAAGTTTTGGGCTCTCCTCCTATCCTGTGCCCTGTCACACTTCCCATGCCCTGACTTTCAAATCCTTGTGTTTCCTTGGCTGGTATTAAGAAGTTTAAAGGAGTAAATAAAGGGTGAGGAGTTTGAGGGATCGTGCATAATCTGGAGGTGCAGGAGTTGTGGTTCTGAGTGTTCCAGTACCTCCAGTGTGGGGACATTTCTCTAGAAGAGCCCTCTGAGGTCTGGCCTCAGGGTGGTTCCATTGCTTCCAAGGGCTGGAATTCTGGCTCTCAGCTTCCCAGGAGTGGCTTAAGTT
>JAWWMP010000116.1:4826530-4869846 GCA_035047865.1 Dendrocincla tyrannina
CCAGGAGTGGCTTAAGTTGAATTCTTTGTTATAGCTCTTCTGAGGTGTTGCAAAACAGCTGAGCCTCCCTGGGTGTTTCAACAGGTGAGGGGATCAAAGCTTTGGGTGGCCTTGGGTTACAATGTTTACCTGGATTTTAGGAAATCTGGCTGTGGACTGGAGTGCTGCCCTGGATTAGCTCTGGATTCAGGGCAGGATCCCACGTGCTCAACACAAACCACCGACGTGGGGCCTCACACTGGGATGTTTCAGCCTGAGGTACCTGGGGGATGCTTCAGGTGCAGGTGTGGATGTTCTAGGTGTATGTCTGTAAAAGGGTTGCTTGGTAACTTCTCCAGACACAGCTCAGTCCTGTAGGGGAAGAATTCCAGGCTCCTTCAATGACCTTGGGAGCTTTATCTCCATGAGTCACCATTAGCTGGCCTTTGCAAATCTGTGGCACTCAAGGGAGTT
The DNA here is from genome assembly GCA_035047865.1 of Dendrocincla tyrannina. Lineage (NCBI taxonomy): Eukaryota > Metazoa > Chordata > Aves > Passeriformes > Dendrocolaptidae > Dendrocincla > Dendrocincla tyrannina. Next base: position 4,826,984 of record JAWWMP010000116.1, read on the forward strand.
TCCTCTTTGATCTGAAAAATCAGGTGCTCTGTGGCTTTGGGGTGTGCCAGGTTAGGAGGGACAGGGTGGCAGAGCCCCATGGGCCCCAACCTGCCTGGGTGGAAACTTCTCAGCTGCCTGTGCCTCCTCTTGTCAGAGGCTGCAAGCCCTGGATAATTTTCCAGCAGTTCACCAGTGTGAGCAGCCTGTAAATCCATGGAGCAAATGTGGGGGCCCACTGTGTGTTCCCATTCAGCTTCCACAGGCAGCATGTCTCAGCAACAGGGGGGTCAAAAAGCTGAGGAATCACTTAATTGCTCATCACATTTGGCATCTGATACCTTTTCCATCTGCATTGGTGCATTGGCATTGGATATTGGGGGTGGAAGTTCTCCAGCTGGGAATGTGGGGGATTCAGCTGGATTTCCATACCCGGGTGGTAGAAATGGAGGGGATTCAGCTGGATTTTCATATGTGGGTGATATAAACGGGGGCACAGAGCACTGAGAAGCCCCTTGGCACAGTTCCCCCTCCATCCCTGTTCTGGCAGACTCCGTGGAGGAGCTGTCAGGGCTTGACAAGAGTCAAGGGAAAAGTTCAAGCACCTTGGAGTTTGACTGTGATTCGCGGCTCAACTGGCACAAATCATCTCCCCCAGCAGCTTTATGGGGACCTGGGGACCCACCTGTCCTTTGAGAGGGTGGCTCTGCCCAAAACTGGTGCAAGCAGCTGCATTTTATTTGCTAAGTCAGAGCAAGCAGCGCCTGCCACCGGCGCTGTTTTGCCCAGGGAGAGCTTTCACCCTCCCCTTTAACCAAGGTGAGGTCCCACAACCTGTGCCCTCCTTCTCCTGACACCTGGAACAACCAGGCCCTGGGCAAACAATTCGGGAACTGAAACGCGAGGCAGAGAATAGCGAAGTGACAGGGCGGGGAGGAGAGGAGAGGAGCCGAGGTCGCCGCATTCCTGCCCATCCGCACCCCATTCGCCGGGGATTGTTTGCTCAGCGCGCACACACACGAATTGACAGCTGCTCACAAATACAAAGCGCTGCGCTCGCATCGCCAATAGGGGCTGGATGGGATCCCAAAGGTGCTAGCCACGGATTTTCATCCCAAAAGAAGGGAAGGGAGAGGCTGAGGTTGGCGCAGGGAGAGCTGCACCCTCGGTGTAAACCACGGGAGATCTGCGTGGGGTTGGAGCTGCCGTGAGCCCGACCCAGCTAGGAGGAGGTTGTGGATTAGGGGCAGGGGTGCCAAATGCACCTCCGGAGGTGAATCCCGAGGGACCCGAGCGCAGGTGAAAAGAAACCCACGGGCGGGCAGTGGAACGGGGAGGTGTGAGCCAGGCTGCTCATTAGTCCTGGGTCTGGCTGCCGCTGACCTGATGGCAAATATGAAATATCAAAGCGCTTGTCAGCACTCCTGAATGGGACAAAGAGACGGCGCATTAATGATTAACTCCGCTAAAAGCTCCGGCTTTTTGATTCCCATGGCGCTGGGACTATCTGGCTGCCATGTGACAAGCTCGGGCCATTTTCTAGCAGATTGGGGAAAGCTAGTGAGCAAACACAGGTGCTTTCGAGTCAGCAGCGCTGTCAGGGACAACCACAAACACCAGCAGCTATGCCTGCCTAAATTAGCTCCTGTGTTTGCCTCCATTTTTCCTTCCTGGAGATTTTACTTTCTAAGTCCGGCGTCTTTCGCTCCCGTCCTCCGCTATTCACACGCAGCGTTAAAAGCGAGAGAGGCACAGCAAAGAAAAGGGAAGGAAAAGGGGGGAAAAGCCCCCGAAAGGCTCCTCTTTGAACGTGGGGCTCGCATGCAAAAGACCCGAGTAAACTAATTAAACCGCCTCGGGTCTTTAACTGCAAAAACAAAACACGTTCCTTGTGCTCAAGTGGAATTATTTTGGTGATCCTCAGCAAACACCGAGCCCTGCAAACATGTCCAGGGTGTCGGGATCGCCCTGGCTAATAATCCTGGAGCAGCGGGGGGCGAAGGGAAGGGTCCGGGCTGGGCGATTTGGGGGGTGTAACTCTCGGGCTCGGAGTGTGACCTCCCCGTCGCTCAGCCTGAAGGTCCCTCTAGTGGTATTATTTGTTTTAATTTGGTCCTGCCAGCAGGAATCGGCCAGACTTTCTTTCCCTGTTCAAATATTTATATCGGCGCGTTATTGCTCCGTGCTCGGGCTCCCGGCAATCACGGAGGGGCCATAAAGAACAGGCTATCAGCGTGTCGTGATAAAGGTGCTGGCAGCAAACAGCAGAAAATGAAATAAAGTTATAAAAAAAGCCAGGTTTTGGATGATAGAAATGTCTACAAATAATCACTGTATCAGGCTCCAGCAAATAACAACAACAGGGCTGAAATTGTAGCCGCGCCGGGCTATTGAATTGAAATGCTGCCTCCTGTCCGCGCTGGGAAGGAGGAGTAAAGCATCCCGCTTTTCCAAAGGAGGGATTTGCAGCCTTTCAGGGCCGGGTAATCCCGACGGCAGCTCCGCAAACGGCAGGAGAGGGGCAGGAATAATTCCACGGGCTCCCAAGGGCTTCAGCTTTGGGGGGCTGCCAGATGGAATGGAGCAGGAAAGGCTCGGCTGGACACACAGCTGGAGCTCACTGGGTTTTATCCATGTGGAGGAAATGTTGACCTCCCCCTGAAAATTGGGATGACTCCCGCAAAGGCATGAGGATTCGAATCTGCAACATCCAAGGGTTTTCTTTGGGCTGGTACCCAGTCTTTGGTGCGGTGTGGGGTGTGGGGTGACGTGGGAAAAGTGACAGGACAAGGGGGAATTACTTCTCAGTGCCAGAGGGCAAGGATAGATGGGATATTGGGAAGAAATTCTCCTCTGTGATGGTGGGCAGGCCCTGGCACAGGTTGGGCAGAGAAGCCCTGGCTGTCCCATCCCTGGAAGAGTCCAAGGCCAGGTTGGATGGGGCTTGGAGCCATCTGGGACAGTGGAAGGTGTCCCTGCTTGAGGGACTAGATAATCTTTAAGCTCATTTCCAACCAAACCATGCCAGAATTCTATGATCTGCTGCCTTAGTGACTTAAGCATAAAGTGAATTTATGTTGTATAAGGAAAAATTACTATGGTTCAGCTACTGGATACACTCTCAGGAGAATCCAGGACAGTGACCATGTGCTTGCCAACCTGTTCTTCCAAGAGGATCATTCTGACAAAAAGTGGATTTATACAGGGAAAGAAAAGTGCTGGAGTTGGAAAGCAGTGTCCAGATTTTGTCCCAAGGACAATGGTTGCAGATGCAGCATCGTTGGCTTCGGGGGGAAATTAAAATCTGTGTGTTTAGTGGGATTATGCTTGAACTGGCACCAATTTATTTTGCCAGATTGAGCTGCAGCCAATTTCTTTCCCCAGCGATGGTGGATAAATATCATTAAACAGGGAAAGATGAAGGCCATCGATGCCCTTGCATTAGCAGGAACTACCACTGTGTGCTCTGGAAAGGAAGGACAAAATTGGGGAGATTTGGATGCAAATCATCCAAATGAGGCAGATGAAGCACGACGGGATGAGGTAGAATGGGATCCAGAAAGCAGGAGGCTGGGAAGAGTGGGAAACTGTCAGCTTGTCTTTGGGAATTGAAACTTTGTTTTATCAACAAAGAAATTTGTGAAGAATCTACAGGAGTGGGCTGTGAAAATGTTTGAGTTCTCTGTATATATATATATATATATTAAAGAGATAAATATTCCTCAATTTGGGAAATGTTGTTTCTAATGGGTCATGGATGCTGGCTCAGGGAGAGGCATGGTGGGATTGCAGATTTTTTGGATGGATGGTAGAAGTCCTAGAAATGAATTTTACAATTACTATCACGGGAGTGCGGACCCCAAGGATTTCCTCTTATCCCCTGTGGAGTCCCTTCCATCCAGGAATGCCCCCCATTTCTGTTTGGAGAGGCCAGAGCTGAATCTCAGGATTGCCATCTGGAACAGATGCACAGGTGGAGTTTAACCCTCCCTTCGCTTCCTCTCCAAGCTCCAGAGTTTCAATCTCTGATTTTTTTTCCTAGCTAGGAATATTTTCCTATATAGATTTTCCAGAATGATCTGGGTGGGAAGAGACCTTAAAGCTCATCCTGTTTCACTCCCTGCCATGGGCAGGGGCATCTTCCATGGGACCAGGTTGCTCCAAGCCCCATCCAACCTGGATTTACTCTTTTGCTGATATTTCCCCTTGATCTGCTGCTTTTGGTTTCCAGGAAGGGAAAAATCTCCTGATAGAGAATTTTTGGGTGTGTTTGGCTGCCCTAGCACAGGGTCCTCACTTGCAACTGTGAAAGATGAGAGAGATCCCATTTTTCCTTCCTGGAAAACAGCTGCTGATACAGTTTTTAATATCCCCCCTCCCTTCCTGCATTCCCAGGGACTATGGACCCTCCCAGAGGGTTTTCCTTGGTGTTCTCCCGTAATAGTTCCCATGCTGGTGGCCACCAAGGGAGCTTGATCCTATCCCCAGCTGGCATCCATGCAGAAATTTCAGGGACTTTCTGGGTTTGAACCCGTTTCTCCCCATCTCCTTTTGGACAAGGGTGACTCTTAGCACAGCTGGCCCTCAGAAGAAAATGAAGAATTAGCTGTGTCCCAAAATGCTCTCTTAATCCCAGTTATTCCCATGCATGGCAAAGCAGAGAGTTTGGGGTGTATGCAGTTATATTTTTTGCCTCTCTCTAAAAAAAAGACAGGAGGGAGGGAAAAAAGAGGAAGTTATACTGTTGCAATCAGCCTGGTGTGTGATAAAGATTTATTACAGGGAGAAAGCAAATAAAGGTATGGTAGGAACTTCTTTATTACCCATATCAGCATTGCTTATGTGATCAGTGACCTGGAATACATTCAAATTCATGTTAAATAAAAGCCTAATAGAATTTTCCCCCCTCCACCCCCCTATGGTGACATGTGGGCAGCAGAAAGAGCAGCCAATTGCTGTGTTTACCCGCTTCCTGCTTTTCTGGAAAGTCAACAGGTTTTTAGAGGCTTAGGTTGGCTCTGAATTAAGAAACTTGCACTGGTTTAACTGAGGTCATTGGTGGAGAAACAGTATGAAAATGGGGGCTTTGGGAAAGAAGCTGCTGTGCCAGGCTCACACCACCCCGCTCTGCTGGTCCCTTGCCTTTCTCCAAACCCTTTTCCCGGTGGTTTAATAGAAGAACACCACAGGACTGAAATCTAAAGACTAAAATATCTCAAGGTCCCCCAATCTCTTGCAGGGACATGTTCATCACCGCCCCAAAGTGATCCAAACCCCACCAGGGCTCCTTGGTTTGCCAAGAGGGGTGGGCAGATCTGCTGCAGCCCCACCCCAGGTGGTCCTCAGGACTCGCACCAATCCTTCTGCTTCAGGCTGAGACCTTGGAAACCCACAAATCCCTGGGGGTTGCACCTCCAGGAGGTACCTATGGGCTCAGATAAGGCTCAGAAAGTCTTATCAGCTCAGGGCTTTCTTCTTGTGGTGGTTCATCCATCACTAGGTAACAGGGTCCCCTTGCAGGGCTGCCTTTCTTTGTGCTGTATCTTTATTTTTATCTCTAAATACCCTTTGTACACATGTATCTCGCTCCTCCATACCCCATTGTATTCCTTCCACCACCACAGGCACTGGTGGCATGAGGAGAAAAGGTCCATTTAGATAAAAAAGTAATTAGCACCTCCCAGGCTGACTTGGGATATATTGTTTAAGCCTCGCAAGAGGCTGGCAAAATTCCTCCTGCCTGCGAAGAAAGGGGGAAAGAAAACGTGGAGGTTATTACAAAGGAAACCTCCCCTATGGATTTGGAGGTGTCAAATTTTTTTTGTGTGAAAATTGGGCAGCAAAACTGTGTTTTCTTGCAGCTGAACTACAGAAGTTCATGTTTGGTAAAGAAGTTGTTGGGAATGGCAGAAAAGTTAGGAAAACCCCCCAAAGAAAGAGTTTAAAATCCTATATTTAATTTGATTCCCTATGATGAGGCTCCCGTGCACCTCTGGGTGGGAAGAGGGATTTGAGGAGCATTTGGAAATTGTTGTGGTCTCTTGGGAATGGAAGGAAAGTTAGGAAAAATCCCCCCAAAAAAAGATTAAAAATCATATTTCATTTGATATCCTGTGCTGGGGTCCCAGTGCACCTCTGGGTGGGAAGAGGGATTTAGGGGAGTGTCAGGAGGGATTTGGGGGCTGCAGATAAATATTTGGAATTATTTTCTAGCCCCCCCCCCCATATCTTTATCCATGATGGGTTCCAAGCAGCTCCTGCAGGTCTCGGGAAGAGCCATGTATCTTCATTTGTATGTTAATTTGCATTAAATAAATGTCACTATAAACAACTTGGATCTCCGGAGAAGGTGGAAAACATATGGGCCTTTGCCAAGCAGGGGTTATTAATTTTCCACTTTCCAGCTGGAGTCTATAAAGGGTCCATTCTCCGGGACAATAAAGGCCCAAGGTCGCCGGAGAGCCAGGGAAGGCCACGGCAGGAATCCATGGGGAGCCATAAAGCCTTTGTTCCACCTCCAAGGTGCACATGCTTGTGGTAAAGGCAGGGAGCATGTCAGGGCACGCTCTCCTTATCCTAGGGAGCATCCTGCTTCCTGTAAAACCCAGGAGCAGGCAGTGCTGGTGCCAGGAGGAGGCACGGGAAGGGATGTCTCGCTGGCAGGGGGCCAGGGAGGGAGCACGGAGCTTCCCCCAGGTAACCCGGGAATAAAGAGATGGGTGACAGCAAAGCCTCCCTCTTCATGGATGTCCCACCCCTTGGAGAGCTCCAGCCTCTGCGCTGGGAGACAGGAGCTCATGAGGAAGACAAGGGATGAGGTTAATGTTTCATGCACAGAGTAGGGAGGTGATCCCCCCAAAAATCAGCCCTTTCCATTGGCTTGTCACAATCCTTAAGGGGAAAAAGTCCCAAGGAAGGGAAATGTGTCTATCCCAGCATCCCGAGGCTTTGGCCATGGGCTGGGGCTGTGGCTGTAGATCTGTGCTTGCCACGCTGGAGGTGCTCCAACCCCACCTGCTCAAACCAGCCTGGTGGTGACAAAAGTGTCAGCAAACACCGTCCAACACCCCGATGTTGTTCCCACTCTCCAGCCCCTCTCCCGCCCCTCTGGCTCCTCCAGACCTGCCATCCTGGGCTCTCCGTGCTGCTCCTTGTTCCCTCTTTGCTCCTTTGTGGAGCCCTTGTTTGCTTTTCTCACCGCCTGCCCCTCTCCCTTCTCACCCCTGCGTTTATTGGATTTCTCCCTCCTTTCTTGTTCCCCCCTGGTTCCTTCCTTCACCCCTTTCCTGAGCAGGAAACAAAACTCCGTGGGGTTGGTGGTGCCTGGGTGAACTTTTGACCCTCCTGGGTGATGTTTGAGGGAATTTGAGCTGTGGTTGCATAAATGTGCCTCTACCCCGAGCACCTGGATCCCAAATCTCCTCCTCCCGGGTGGGCTGGGATGCTGGGGCTCCAAGCCAGACTTGGCAGCTGCATCCCAGCAGGAAGAGAGCAAGCAATCACCCCAAATAGCTGGGCAAGGAGTGTGTTAGGGATGAGTTCTGTGGTCTGGAAGGTAGAGGGAAACCAAAACTGAGCAGGTGAGGCTGTACTGAAAAACCTTTGCAGAAAAGACTTCTACTTTTAAGTTTGTTTTTTGTTTGTTTATTTTTAAATTGCTTCCCAACATCCCAGTTTTTTTGTTGTTTTTTTTTTTCCTCAATCTCATCACTGCCACAAGATACTTAAAAAGTATTTTTTAAAAATAGAATATAATTCAAAAAAATTCCTCCAAATTAACTCAAAGCTAAACAAAAGAAACCCTCACCTGAAGTTTTCACAAGATGTCCCCAAATCCTTCCAGGCACCCAAGTTTTAGCCCCAAAAATGAGAGAGGGGACAAGTTTTAAAGGCCACCTGGAGGTTTTGTGAAGCCAGCAGCAGTGCCAGGGTGCTCTGGGAATGCTCCCTGGATACTGCCCACCTCGGCATGTCAATACCCTTGAAAACTGGTTCCCTAGGAGCCCCACAAGTCCCCAGGACTTTTGCTCCTAAGTCATTTAGGCAGCTGAAAGCATCAAAGTAGAGCCTTGTTTGTTTGGTGTGGGGTCTTTTTCAACTTAAAGTGGTTGTTTGGGGAAGAAAAAAGTAGTTTAGTGTTGTTTGTGAGTATTGTGGTGTTGTTTGGAAAGAGATTTGGAGAGGAAGAGTTGCAGGATGGTTGTTTCTCCAGAATGGAGTTTGGGAGGTGACCCTGTGGAGGGCTTTCTGATCCTCCCCAATCCCATAGAAGGGGAAAAAGGTGTAAATATTAATTTCTTTTCCTGTAGTAGAAACAGAGGAAGGTTGGGACAGTGCTGTCCTAGTTTGTGCCGTGCCAGGGCTCTGTGTCCCAGGATCCAATGTGTCCTGGCTCCCAGGTATCCCCACCTGCTGCAATAAAAACCTTCCCAGGGGACTTTTCCCCAACCTAAATAAACACAACCATGGCTGTATTTAAAACCCAGGAGTGTTTTTTTCCAGGCACGTAAGGCTGGAGAGCCCTCGCTGGGTATTTCCATCCCACTCCTAGTCCTGCCCCATTCCCAGTCCGACCCATCCCGTTACAAATCTATTCAGGGAGGCCTCTGAAAAGGGAGAAAGAAATGCCATCCATTCAGCAGCCCCTGCTCCTTCTGACACCCTCTGTCTCCCCATGCAGTTCATAAAGGACTTTCTGTTGATTCTCAGCAACCGGGAAGCAGGAATGCCGCCGGCCGCTCATGGTTTATGTGGCTACAAAACGCCCCCAGGATGGGGATCAGATGACCCTGGACGTGTTTATTGTAGGAGGGGAAATTAGCAATAAATAAAGGCAAGTGGGCAGAAGAAAACTGGGACCCTCTGGGACTCTTGTGTCTATAGGGTCAGAATCAAAGGAAGGCTTGATTTGCTCCTATAATTTAACCCAGCCCCCAGTTTCCTTTATGGGAGCAAGGACAAGGACATGCTAATCTGAGTGCCCATAATTTAACGGAGATATACTGTACTTACACCAGGCATTTAGAGGTGGATGGTCCCTCTGGGTCCTCTCACACAGAGCTGGCTCTGGGAGGCTCATCCTGCTCTTGGAGAGCAGCAGATTTTGGTGTTTTGAGAATATTTGGTGCCCGTGTGGGGTTTTTGCCCAGGGCTGTGTGAGCAGAGGAGTTCAGGGCGTGTTTTTCCATTGGGATGGTGATTTTTTTTCACCATCACCTGCGGTCTGGGGAAGGGCAGGAGATTCATCTCCAGGGGTGGGTCCCCTCATCCAATCCCAGTGGGACTGAGCTTGGCCGTGTGAGGGGCTATGAGGCCTCTCTTCCCATTCTTCCCAATCCCTGTAGAGTCCCGCCACGTTCCAACCCTCCATCCCACTAAACAGGCTCCAGGCACCGTCTGCGCTGGACCTTTACTGAGGAGGTTAATGGGATTACCCAGCAGTTAAGTGGTGTGTGTGGGTAAATGCAGTGCTGGATGAGGTCCTAAAGACTCCTGGGAAGGACAGGGAAAACTCCCCTGGGTGAGATGCCTCCACCAAGCCCCATTCCAGGGCTGGCAGAGCTGGGTCTGACTCACATCAGGTTGGGAGAGGTGCTTTTTCCTTCCTCCAAACCACTCACTTGCCTTGTTCCTAAGATAATTCTCCCCTCACCAGGGATTGTTCTTCCCGTGGAGGAAAAAAGAAAAAGGAAAAAATCCCTCAAACCACCGGGGTTTTCAATAATCTGGGATGGCAGAGCAAGCCAATAAATTCTCTGCTTGAAAGATGAAAGACCACAAAAACCCTCCTCAACTAACAAAACCCTCGTGTGGTACCACAGGTGTCTGTGGTGCTTAACCAAACAGTCCCATCAAAGAGGTCACAACAAAGCAGCTCCTTTCCATGATAAAATGGGATTTTGGCTCTCAATGACCAAAAAAATTCCAGGCTGCTTTGTGTGTGTGTGTGCACAGATGCTTTTATCTATTCCTGCTCTAATTCGGGCGTAAGCAGGATCAAAGTGGGTTCCCATCGGTGCCCAGTGGCTTCCAAGGTGTTCCTGGCCAAACAAACTTGGCTGAGCCAGCAATGCCCTGCAGTGATCCATGTGCATGGGCATCATTGCATCCTGCTGCCCCAGGGTGGGTGGAAACTCTGGAGAAAACCCCAATCCCGAGTGCCTGGCCCACCGAGGGGGTGGTGGGAGCAATCAGGGCCCCTGCTGACGGGGTGTAAAGGAAAAGGTTAAAGCAGGTGCTAATGGGGGAAATTAATAATGCCCAGAAGACGTTAAAGGTAAATATAATTGTAATTTAAACATAATGGCTTGAAATATTGGCTTTTATGTGACAGCTGCTCTCTGAGCACCTGCTTTAGGCTCTTAGTCACAACAGCAGTTTACAGGCGGCAGCTTGTGTTGTGTGGCACAAAAAAAATGAAATATCCTTATATTCGTATTGTCCTGGGAACTTTCCCTCCCAAATCCTTGCATGGAAGGGATTATTGGCTGTGCTTTATTACCTGGTGAGACATATTAATGCTGTTCTGTCCTGATGTTGGACAAGAGACACAAAGGGACATGTAAAAAAATGTGTTTTCCTTTTGAAATATGTAGTTGATTATTTGGGATCTTTGTCCCTGTTTTTTTTGCCTGGCCCAGCGCTGATGCCACGACACCGACTCCATGGTTCTGCCCCTGCTGCTCCTTCCTCAGCGAAGTAAGAATTACACCCATCTAGCCTAGTTTTTTTTTTTTTTTAATTATGTCCTTTTAAAGGTCATTCCATCACTGGGTATTAGTTTCATGGAGTCCTTGGGAGTGGCAAAGCATTTCCAAAGCAAACCCAACCCTGGGGAGTGGGATGGAGTGGTGGGTGCCCAGCAGAGAGGTCTCCCATGCCCTGGAAGCTTTTTCCCAGTGGTTTTTGTATCCCTGCGAGAGCCTTGCCTCCGTGTGGGGCTGCAATTCCTCATTTTGCAGGAGCACTGCAGAGCCAGGTGCAGGGGCTGGAATATTCCCCCAGCCGTGGAGATATGGTGGGGGGGCACGGTAAACTTTCACCTCAAAAGAGCTGTGGGATGGATAAGAGATGTGCCCGGGGTTTGTATTTACTTAAAGATTAGGAAAGAATTGGCTGGAACAGCGTGTTTTCTGTTGACTGTGGAAACAAGCGTGGCCCTGGCCCGGGATCACCTGGACGGGGACGAGGCTGGCCCTGCCTGTGGAGGTGCTGGAGCAGAATTCCCACTTTTCTGGTGGGATGGCTGACACAAGCCAAACCCACGAGCCCAGTGGTGTCGGGGGGTGGTTGGGACACCCGCTCGGCTCCTTGTGACTCTGGGTTGTTTCCAAAAGGGAACGAGCGCACAAACACGGGAAGCAAACGTGGCTTACGCTGGTGAGAGAAAATTCAAACAATATTAGACTCCAAGAGTCAACATTAGACACACTCCTCCTAAGGACCTCCAAACAAACAGAGTTCCTCTGCACACACATTAACAAACACGCCTCGGGTGGTGGCGACGATGATGGTGATGATGATGGTGATGGCTCCTTTCACCTCTTCGCTGCCTCCGGTGTTGATGGGGCTTCCCAGCTGTTGGGAAGCTGTTGGGGGGGGGGGGGCATGCTCCTCCACCCACCTACCTTGGTTGTGTTCAGGTGTTCGTGGGGCACAGGACCCACGGACAGACACTTATCCGAGCCTGAATCCCACATCACCGTGCTCCAGCAGGAGCCACGTTGCTCCTGAGAGGTGGGAGATGCCTCGGGCGCAGCCTGAGGTCTGGTTTCCCATGGCTTAGCACCATCCTTTGGGCTGAATGGGAGATCCAGCCTCTCCTTCCTGAGGATAAAACACTCATTTTCCCCAAGGCCCCGCTGCTTAAGGACTTCATTCTTTACGGGAGATGATCTCTGAAAATCTGCCTTTATATATTGAATAATGAGCCTGGCATTTTCGGAAAAGGAAGAGCACAGGGAGCCCTCGGGCTCTGGCACCGCTGTCCCCCCTCCCACTTTTCACCCTGAAACTATGGGAGTGATAGGAGAACCCTCCTCCTAAAGAGCATCCTAATTGTCCTTGCCCCCTGCAGTCGATAGCGCCCAGCCGGCACATCCAGCCGCTCCTCCAGCCCCCGGTAATGCGCTGCTCTTCCCCGGGATCAAGGTATTAAGGTTTAGGTTATTTGTATTGATTTTATGTGCTGCCATGCTGTGTCAGTCACGCTCATATTTGTGGTTCACAAATTCCTCCTTTAAATGTCACAGCCGTTTCATCTCCCGCTGCCATCAATATTTCCAGCCTCGGGGGCTGCTTATTAACCCCTGGCGCCGCTTCCCACCACGCTCCTCCTTCCCACACCCTTTTTTATTGGAAAAATAATAATAAAAAAAAATTAAAAAAAAAAAAAGAAGGGGGGGAGATTAGAATTGCGTCCCCGCAGAGGGGGAAAAAACCCCTCTGGAACACGCGTCTCCCTGCTGGCATCGTGTGTCTCTGTTAAAATTTTTGGGCCCTCTAGTGGTTAATGGCATTTTTGGATGAAATTCCGTCTTTTCGGCGTGCGCGCCTGCGGTTTCCTCGCCGCAAAGCCGGGGCTGTTTGGATACTGTGATTGCTGTGCGACCGAGGAGACAGGGAAGGGTGGAGATGGCTTCATCAGGAACCCTCTTTGCCCAGGGATTCCCTGTGAAAAGCGGGAGCGGGGCTGGTACGTCATCCCGGGGAGTCCCACGGATGCCTCCAAAGATACCAGGATAATGACTGCATTTGTTAGCCAGCGTCGGATGTTCTTTGAGATCCTTTAACAAACAGCAAACATGTTTTCCCTTATTCCTGGGCAGGCGCTTACTTAAGCTTTTATTATATTTGGCCACGGGACGTTTAGTAAACTTACTGATGATATCAGCGAATGATTTTACAAACAGTAAAAGTTACACTATTGACACCTCCAAATTCGGGAGTATTTACACTGCGTGAGGTGCACACTTGCTCCGTGAGATTAACAAACATTACTCCAAAGGCTGTAGCCAAATCCACCGTGGTTGTTTATAAAACCTTTACAACTCATCAGCTTCTCCTCACACACTGGCACTGTTCAATTACCATCACTTTTAGAGAGCCTTAGCAAAACACCCCGTGCCCATGTAAATAGACAAATCTGAAACTCGCCGGGCTGTTGGCTTTACATACTGTAGGTAATGTTTTCTTTTGCTCAAATTTGTTCTAGAAACTAATCACGCTCTGATAAAGCCATCTGCAAATATGGGAAAGATTGACATCCACATGTCAAAGTTTACACAGCCTGACCAAGTGTACATATAGTGCGGGCGATGTGAGGGCCCTGCCGCATTCCGGGGGCTGTGCCGGCAGGAACGCTGTGCTGGGGACCAGGAGTCCCCAGTGCTGCTTGCCACAGCCTGGAATGAGGCAGCTTCCCAGGGAGAGGGGAGTGGAAGCTCAGTTATTCCAGTGCAAACAGTGGGTCTTGGCTAAACCAAGTTGGGATGGAGATGTTCTGCTGCATCCCTGATTCTGCTGAGGCATCAGGCACCTGGCCTTGGGGTGCTCCAGTTCTGGGATGTTCCTGGATTTGGATGCTCTGACCCTGGGATGTTCACCAGAGCCTGGAATGTGGCAGCTTCCCAGGGAGGGGGTGGGAGCTGAGTTATTCCAGGGCAAACAGCTCGCCTTGACTAAGTCCAGTTGGGATGGTGATGCTCTGCTGCATCCCTGACTCTCCTGAGGTATGAGGGACCTGGCTCTGGGATGCTCCCAGACCAGGATGGTCCTGGATTGAGATGCTCCTTCAGCAGGATAGTATGGCCCTGGGATGGTCCTACACTGGGATGCTCTGGCCCTGGGGTGCTCCTGCACCACACTGGGATGCTCAGCCCCTGGGATGCTCCCACAGTGGGAGGCTCCTGCAGCAGGCTCCAGCAACCAGCTGAACTTATCTTCCACATCCCAGTCAGAGCAACTCCCTGCTCCAGGAGGGAGATAAAGCTTTTTTCTCCCAGGGTTTGCCCCTGAGTACATGCAGGAGCTGGCAGGATGTCTCTAGGAAAAGAGGCAGGGGCAGGATGCCACAGTGGGCACCAGGCGGGCACACTAGCGCTGCCAGCTGCTGTTCCTGCGTGGCAACAGCCAAGGGAAAGCTTGGAAAAAGCTTTGAGGTGAAGCTGAGCAAAAGGTTTTGACCCAAGACCGGTTGCCCTGCTGCAGTGATCATTAGGCTGGGGCCAAAGGCTAGATTCCCTGTAGCTCTTGCTTGCTCAACACGGCTTTGTTGACTCCCACCCAAGGCCAGCGCTCCAGAGCTGGAGCTGGCCCCGGTCGCTGGCACCTGAGTCCCAAAATCCCAAATACAGGAGGGGAAATAAATCACTAACATTTCTCTCAATCGTATCCCTAAAGAAAGGATTTAATGGACTTCCCAGCCTTATTTTAATCAAATGAAGTATCCTGCCTGCACGAGGCTGGGCCTGGACATTTGCCTTGCTGGCATGGCAAGGGAGCCAAATTGGAATGTGTGCTGGGGAGAGCTGGATGAAACCCCAGTCTGTCAGGCTGGGGCTCAAATCCTTGGTTTTCAGGCTTTCAGGTCCTGGGGCAGGACTGGAGACTGGAGCTGCTGCTGTGATGCACATCCCAACTGTGTCCTCTGCAGCCCTTGGGAGATGAGGTTTGCTGTGGATCTGGGTTAACTTGTGATGGAAAAGGAGGATTTTTGGGAGTTGAGGGTGCAAATGCTACCCCCAGTGCAGCGGGACTCCATGTGGAGCTCTGCTCCTGTGCTTTTCCTGGTGCTTTTCTGTGGATGCCAGAGCAGTGAGGCCAGGAATAACATTGTTCCAGGGTCCCCATGGTCCTGAGCTGAAACGCTGGGATCCTGGCTGCTCCCAAGTGCCTGACAGCTGCTGCTGGCTTTTTCCATCCAGCTTTGCCTCTGAATTTCCAAGCTGACAGCCTCTTGGATAGACAGAGAGAGAGATATATATATTAAAGCAAAATTCCTGCCCCTTCCCTCTCTCACTGCAAAAGGAACCTTGTCTGAAGGGAAAAACTATCCTCTAGAAGGTCCTTCAATGGAATGAATGGATAAATCCAAGGGCTGCAGGTCCATATGTGCCAGTGCTGGGTGTTTAAGGAGCCCTGTTTGGAAGAACAGAGGCCTCTCCCTGGTGTGGAGGTGGCACAGCTGGGGGTGATGGGGTCCCAGGAGGAATAATGGGGGTCCAAAATGGATGTTGGGGGTCCAAAATGGATGTTGGGGGTCCTAGTGGGAATGATGGAGTCTTGGAAAGGATGGTAAGGGTCTGGCAGGGGTGGAGAGGTCCCAGCAGAGATATCAGGATCCTGGTGGGTGAGGGTGAGGGTGAGGCTCCTGCAAGGAGACATTGTCCGAGGGAACAAACCAGCCTCTGGAAGGACCTTTAAGGGACTAAATGGCTAAATCCGGAGGCTGCAGGTCCATACGTGCCAGCGCTGGGTGTTTAAGGAGCCTTGTTTGGAAGCACGTCGGCATCAATCACTGTCGGCTGCTACTTGAAACGTGGTGCTGATGGAGCGGCGGGAGCGCAGCTTTGTGCCGGCCCCGCAACATGCCGGGATTCAATTAGTCATGGTCAGAGGGTGGCATTATTATTCATACATTACTGATTGTTCCCAAAGTAAACAGGCGAGGATGGGGTCTGTGATCTCTCCGTGCCCTGAGCCAGGACACAAAGGGAAATGCGATGCAGAGCCCGGGGTGGGAGGTTGTTTGCAAACTTCGCAGTCGGATCGTGCTGGGTTTCATCCTCCTCCCAGAGAAGTGGCGGGGTGTGCATACAAAAAAGCCTGGAGATATTCCACCCCGGTCGGTGAAATACAAACTTTTATATTTTTATTAAAACCCAAAAGCCACATGCTCGCTTTCGATAGCTTCAACTATGCAAATACAAGCCCTGTCAGCGCGGAATATAATAATGATGGACAGCTCAGCAATTAGCGGGGCATAACTATACCACCAACACAGCAACATCATTTGCATGCTCACAAACTCGTCACTCCAGGCTGTAATGGCCTCGGCAGCCATCTGGTTATGGGCACAGTGCCGGGGAAAGCCAGGACACGGAGCGTGGCCGAAGGGCTGGGGACCCATTTCCGTCCTCGCCACTGCAGCAGGAACCTTCCCGGGCAGGCTCGGAGGGAACAGGGCTCCTGACGGGATCGCTAATTGCTTTACACCTCCCCGTCTGTCCCCCCTGCTCCGTTTGTCACCTCTGCTAATAGGGCAAATTACCACCCAGGCTGCTCCCCCGCCTGGCCCACGGTTAATACGGGGATGCAAAGCCGGGGCAAGCAATGAGGAGCTTATAAGAGGTTGTAGCACCGGTGGAGGCAAAACTCCTGCCTGTCCAGGTCGCCATCCACCTTCCCAGTGGGGCCGCAGAGCAGAAAATGTGGAATTATACGGAGCTGGGATGGGCAGGTGCAGAACAATCAGTTGTTCTGCAACGTCTTGTATTGAAGTAGTAAGTACTAAAGTCTGGTATTAGAGTAGTAGGTACTAAAATATTGTATTAGTAGGTACTAAAATATTGTAATGCTTTTCCAACATTCAGGCTTAGCTTATTAAAGCATAAATGGGTTTCCAGCCTTGGAAACCACAGCACTTCCCACATGGGGTGAATGCAGAAGGGTTTGATAAGTCCTGAGGTACTTGACCAGCTTCCAAGCTCCTCTTTAATCATGGAATGGTTTGAGTTGAAAGGGCTCATCCGGCTCCAAACCATGCCATGGGCAGGGACACCTTCCACTATCCCAGGTTGCTCCAAGTCTCGTCCAGCCTGGCCTTGAACTCTTCCAGGAATGGGGCCTTCTGTTTTTAATCTTGGTGCTTCAGAAAAATGAATTAAATATTTGGCTCAAATAGTTTTTTTTCTGGGGTGAGAAGCTTAAAATGCAGATGGTATTTCTTCTTATTAAACATAAGTGGTAGGAATGTATAGAAAATTGGTTTTCTCCCTGGAAACAATCCGAGCTCCTCCTGCCATGGGGATGCTCTTCCCCCAGCCCCCTCCTCCAGCCCACTCATGTATTTGCACACAACTTGAAGGAGTGTGATCTGTGGGAGAGCCCTCCCAAGCTGTTACCAGGACAGCCAGGCAGCCACCCCATGGTGGTTTTCCTTGGGAAAACTGGCTGGCTACACTGAGAATGTGCTTTTTCCCAACTGCTGCCCCAGTAGCTGGATGGAAATTCTGGTGTGAGGGAGGAAGATTCCTTAGGGCAGGTGAGGATGGAGCTGTCCAAGGCGTGTAAGTGGTTGGCTGTAAACAGAGGGTTGTTTGGGTTGTAAAGGACCTTCAAGGTCACTGTGTCCAGCTGTTCACCCAGCACTGTCTTCCACACTCAACTCCAGAATTACTGAGGTGGCGGCACCAAATCCCCCCCACGAAGGAAAACAACTGCCTGACCCTCCAACAGACTCCAATTTTCCTTTTTTTTTTAAAAAGAAAAAAAAAGGCCCATCTTCCCTATCTCATTGATATTCTCCCCCTGCCCTATTCCTGTTCCAAAGGCCCAACCCAAAGGTAGTGAGGGAGCAGCCGCACAGCTCCCAAAATGCCAGATGCGCTGCCTGGTGTCAGTCAGGGGCGTTGTTTTGCATAGCGGGGCTGTTCTGGCCCCTTGACAGCTTGATTTAAGGCCGCCCTCGCTTGTGGTGTTGACATGACAACTGTGGGATATGTCGTAAATATCCCAGGAGTGGACAGGGATTGTGGGGCTGGATTGTGCGGGCAGCATTGTACGGCATGCGGCTGAGCCGGCGGCTGGGGTTTTGTTTGGGGAAGAAAGAAAGAAGAAAGAAAAGAAATAATAATAATAATAAAAAAAAAGAGTGAGCTCCATTTTTAGTTGATTTGGTCTTTGGTTGTGGGGCATGTTGGACCACACGGCATCTCCCAGCAATCCCGAATCCTATTGACGTCAATTAGGCTGGAGAGGGACTTTTGACAAGGGCATGGAGTGATGGGACAAGGGGGAATGGCTTCACAGTGACAGAGGGCAGGAATGGATGGGGTATTGGGAAGGAATTCCTCTCTGTGAGGGTGGTGAGGCCCTGGCACAGGTTGCCAAGAGAAGTCTCCAAGGGGCTTGGAGCAACCTGGGATACTGGAAGGTGTCCCTGTCCATGGCAGGGGGTGGAACAAAATGGACTTTAAGCCAAACCAATCTGGAATTCTGTGAAAATAGAATTTTCCAAAGAGATTGTGTTTGAGCAGTGAGTTGTACCAGAACAGCAGAATTTCAGGATTTCCTGGACTTCTGGCACTGTTCTGGGGTAAACCAGAGCAACCCACGGCGGAGAAATCCCTCAGTCACCGTCTCCAACCCTGAACAGTTCCAAGGTCTTTTCCCAGCTGGCACAGGGAGGGTGATGGTGCCACCCTTTGTCCTGAGGGCTGGAGTTTATAAAGCAGCACACACAGGTTGAATTTTGTTTCAAATTGAAATGAGACATTATTGAAACAAAGGGAAACTTTCCTCTGCTTTCCCCCCTTTCTCCTGCTATTATACACAGCAAGACAAATGATGGGGAAAAGCTCCTTCCCACTTTTTTCCTTTTCATTTTTTTTTTTTCCTTTTGTAATTTTGAAAAAAAGAGCCCGACTTGAAAGGAAGATGAGCCAGAGCAGAGAGGGAACAAAACCCATCAGCAGCTCCATCGCGGGGATTTTAAACCATTAAACGCCTCAGGGTTGAGGGGGAACAATCTCTGTCATTTCCAAAGCCTCCTGAACTGAAGGAGCTGTGGAAAGGAGGTCAAAAACTGGGGGAATTAGTGACAATTCCTAAATATGAAGCACCAAAGGCAAAAAGGGAGCTTAGACTTCAGGGTCATTTTTAGGACAGTTCACTCTGTGTGATGCCAGTCCCTGAAGCGGCATCCCTGGAGCTGGGAGGATGCCCCATGCCTGGAAGTGTTCAAGGCCAGGCTAGATGAGGCTTGGGGTGACTTGGTCTAGTGGGAGGTGTCTCTGCTTGGACACCTGGAACTGGGTGAGGTTTCTGGTCAGCCCTGCACAGGTTGGGGGGTGGAGCAGAGGCAGGAGAAATCCCAGCAGGACCTTTAGCGTTGTCCAGGTCACATCCCAGTGCCTGGAGCGTGAGCGGCTCAGCAGCGCTCAACAGCAGAAATCAGAAATGCAACACTGGTCCTTCCCTTCCTTCCTGGATGCCGGGAGAAATGTCTTGATTAGTTTTGTTTGCCTGTTTGCTCGGGTTGTTTGTTTGTTGATGTGTGGTGTGTGTTTGTGGTGTGCCGAGGCTTTATTGACCCAGCGCTGCGCCGACGCATAAGTGGGGTTATGGGGAGGCCTCCAGGAGGAGAAGCAGCTCTGGGATTGATGGATATGGCATTTACATTCTTCCTGCAATCTGCATCGGCGAGGAGGGTCACGGCAAGAGGAGTTCTGAGTAAGATGTACTTCATGGAGGCCAAGGGAAACTCTTCCCCAAACCCTGGCCAGACCCACCAGCAGGCTGAGGTGATGAGTCTCATCCCATGGGCTGGTGGGAGGGCAAGGGAAAGGTGGCAGGTGGAGGGATCATAGGGAATATCTCCTGCTGGGAACAGCCGTGGGCTGTCTGAGACAATCCATGACAATCAGCAACGCAGTCACTGGTGCCACTGATATCATTGTCACCGTCACTGTAGCAATGCCAGGACAGGTGGGATGGCTCAGTGACCACAGCTCCATGGTCCAGAGGACAAGCTCTGTCCCTGGAAAGCTCAGCTCTGTCCCCTGCCCCCTCTTCCCATGGTGGTGGGGGGCTCCAGGCTGTGCTCCAGGTGTTCTTAGAAAGTTTCAGGACCCAGAAGGTAAATAAAGGCAGATATTTATCTCTCTTTTGAAGATTTCAGACTTACCAAACCAGTCCGAGGCTTTTTCCCTTTGAGATTTGACTCGAGGTTTTTAATCCGTGGGTGTAGGGAAAGGACACTGTCAGGACAGGAAAAAGGTGACTATAATTGTTACCTGTGTCCTCTTCCCAGTGGGGCACCAGGAGGGGTGATCCCCAGCCCTGTCTTTCCCTGGACAAACAGCTCCTTTCCCTCTCTACTCACAACACCTAAACCCAAAATTTATGCCCAGTTTGCAATTTGGCTCCTTCCACTCCTGGCTCTCTTAGCCCAAGACTGGCAGCAGGGCCCTGGCTCCCAAACAACCTGGGAAAACCAGCTCCAAACCTCTGCTCAGCACCAAAAATCCAACCATGACAACACTAGAAAGCTCAAAGATAAAAAGAAAGCAAACAGAATTCCTCCCACTGGATCCCTCCTGATTTGCAGCGGCTTGAGCAACAAATATAAATGAAATATTGTCGTTTACAAGTGTCTGGGATCCAGGTGGGAGCAGGGGCTCTGCACCGATGGCAACATCTGCAGCTGCCCCAGACAGACAGACAGACAGGCAGATAGTCTGATGTGAATTATTTAACACAAAGTGCCATGACCTCTATTAACAAAGGGAGATGCTTCCAGACCTGCGGGCAGCACCATGGGAAGCAGCTGGATCCAAATCAATCTAATTGAAGACGAGGCTGAATTTATTATAGGAGCGGGTGGAAAGATCCTGTTGAGGGCACTGGGCTGGGGGAGATGCCAGTACAGTATAAACTCCTTTAGCTCAGCTGGAAAAATCACAGCTGGAAATTGTATTGAAGCAAAATCTGATCAGATGAGCATATCCAGACACAAGTGGCACAAGCAGGGACTGCTCTGTGCTGGAAAAATTAAATTATCTTGAAATTTCTCTCTTTTTTTTTCCCCTTCTCTTTTTCTTTTATTTTTTTTCTTTTTCTTTCCCCTTCCTCTGCAATCAAAAGAGGGAACTGAAAGAAACGTGCACTTCAAGGCTTTAAATCTGAAACTTCCTAATCCCCTGAAGTCCACACTAGACTTCTTGCCTCCATGGAAACCCCAAAGCATTCATCCAAGTGATTGGCCTCCAATGAATTTTAGATAAGACAGAATGGAACGGAATTGATGTGATTTTAATGCAGAAGAAAGCGGTGGAAGGGAGGTCCACTTGGTTCATATTTGAATAAAGCAAACATGCCAGACAAAAGGCTGACAGCTGTAAATGACATTGTCAGTACAAAAATTATCAGCCAGTTTACAATCTGTTTGCTTATGTTGAACAAACAGAATGTGTGTGGCATCCCTTGGCTTCATGAATGGCAGAAATACTTCCAGGCTCCGGAGAGAGGCAGATATCTGTTCCCTCCCAGCCCTCCCACTCCAAGAGATCCATTTGACAGCCGCGCTGAAAAGGAAAATTCCCTTTTTGCTCTCCCCCTCCTCCAGCTTTTTGCCTTTAAATTTATTTATTTTCATTTTTTTCCTACCCTTTATTTTTTTTTTTCTATTTCTTTGCTTTGGTCTTGGGGGTTTTTAGTGGAGGTTTTGTTGGGAGCACCAGCTCTGGGGCTGCAGCAGTGCTACATGAAGCCGTTCGGTGCCGGCTCCGGCATTCCAGGCATCAAACCTGCTGTTTCCCAGAGAGAGCTGCAGCCCAACATCCCTCCAGCCCAAGATTCCCCCCAGCCCAACATCCCTCCCAGCCCAACATCCTTCTGGTTCTTTGCTCCCTTTCTCTCTGCCCCTGCCTGGCGCGTCCCGGGAACCTCACAGGGATGGCATTTTCCCGGCATTGGCTTCAAACCCCTTTTGCTCTTTCCTGCCTCAACCCAAAATGAGCACCCCAGAAATGTTAGCTGTGACCTAAACCCCTCCCTTTTTTTGAGCACAGGCTTAAAAAGTAGTGACACCCCTCCTCTGAATGTTCAAGTCTAAGGCACTTGTGAAGCAAGTTGTGGGGTCTCAGTTCAGTGTTTAGGGCACAGGAACCACCTTTTTTGGTCTGTAAATCCCATATTTATATTCCCTCTCGCTGAGGTGCTGAATATCTTCCCGTATTTTGGTATTTTCTGGAAGATTTCTGTTATCACCCTGCATCTTTGGGGTTTTTTCCCAAATCTGGACCTTTGCAAAAGTTCTGGCTCCCAAGGCCCTTTACTTCCAGCCCATTCCTGTGGCATCAGGCTGTGCTGGCAATCCCTGGGAACTGGGAACAAGCTGCCTAGCAGGACAACATTTATCCTGGACCTGAGAGTTCACCTTGCCCTGCCTATTTTATTCCATCCTGAACCTGAATGTCCACCTTGCCCTGCCTGTTTTATTCCATCCTGACCTGAGCTTTGCAGATAGAAGGGGCCGTGCCGGCTCGGTGCTGTGAATCAATTCCCTTTCTTTTATGTAAATCCAAGGGAAAAAAAAAACCCAAAACCAAACTCACGGCAGAATTTATTTAGTGGCACTTGGCTTGTTTGATCAGAAGGAAAAAATAATGAGAGGTGAGCACTGTCTGTGCAGGGCAGATAAAGGGCCGGGATGGCAGCGGGGGGATGCGGAGGCGCGTTCCGGGCGGCCGAGCATCCAACCACGGGCACCGGGATGAAAAGTTGATCCAATTCTGGTGAAGCGGATGACGCTCGTTATGTCGTGTTACTCTTTTCATTTTAATCTAAATTGCCGTTTCTCTCGCTCTGATATGGCAATCGGTCAGGAAGGGCTGACCACCATTAAAGCTGTTTGATTTGGAAGCCTGTAGTGTTTGACTAAGAGGGTAAATGCAAATTTGATGACAGAATAAGGATAAATTTACATATCAGCTTCGGCTCACATGGAGAGAGTAAACATTCTGTTTATCTCAAGTGTCACTTTATGATTTCGGCAGAATATAAAACTGACCTTGGTCCAGACATTGCAAAAGACCTGAATGAAATATATTGTTGTCTAAATACAATTTACTCGAGTAGAAGTTGTCGGCAAAGCCGGCATAACTCAGCAGCCGGGGTTAGACAGCGGGGTCGCCGGGATGAGATTGGGCCCAGTGACTCCCAGATGAGAGTCCTGGCCACTTTGGAGTGGGAAAGGGAAGGAGCTTCCCCTGCCGAGGCTGCTTCCTAAATCACGGCTCCTTCCTCTGGCCGCAGCCTGGAGGGAGGATCCGAGGAGCTGCAAACTGCATTGCTGTGGGAAGGGCAAATTTAGGTGGAAAAAATGAGGTTAAAATGCTACAGTTGATATTTTTATGTTTTTTTTAAGTGTTTTTCTTAACCTGCTAGCTGTTATTTTTTTCACTTTCCTTACATTTATACTCATCCTTTACTCACTGTCACATACAAGTAACTGCACTGGGGCTTGCACATGGAATTTCTTTCTCTGCTGTCTTAGGGTTTGTAATTTTGGGGAAGGAATATGAAACTTTAGCAGGGGAAACTTTAATAGCTAAGGGGGAAAATTCAGTGTTTCATGGGGGAAACTCAATGGTTAAAGAGGGAAATGTCAACGGATAATGGGGAAAAATTCAGTGGTTAATAGGGGAAACTTTCTTAGTGGTGGAAAATTGCATGGATAATGGGGATTCTTCCTCTGCACAAAAATCCTTGCAGGCTATTTATACTACACTATTTTTTTTCCTCTGCTCCATCCAAAGGGAACATCAGTGCAGAAAGGAATGAGGATTTTGTACATGATGCCTCAAAAAGGGTCAAACGGCAGCGCGTGATGCTCAGTGAGTGACTTTGTGCGTTTAACAAGGAGAGGAGCAAGAAGGACTCCACAAAGAAATGCGAAAGTGATGGGAGCTGACACACCAAAGCAAGAGGAAGCCAAATCTATTTCTCCAGGTAACTAAGCCCACTGGCAATCCTGATGATCTCCCAAAATTCCGAGCTGCCTGCATGGCCCGGGAGTGAGATGCAATGGGCAGGGAAGAGATTTCTGGTGGCTGCCCACCCTGGGTGAGGGAAAGGCTGGAGGGAGCCCGGGATGGAGCATCCTCAGAGGCTGTGCTGGTCCCGGAGCATCGTGGGCTCGGCACAGACAAAGGCTGGAGGGGAACAAAAGGCAGAGGGAAATAAAGGAGACTCGTGCGGGGTCGCCGCTCTCGCTGCCCGTGGATTGGGGGGGGGCAGTTTGGGTGTTTGTTGGGAAAAATATCACGGGTTTAATGCTTATTTTCACTGCCCAGGTGTGGCGTTCCAGGGGGCCAGAGGGCAGGAATTGTTCTCCTGCCAGTGCTATTCCACAAGTGGATCCTTTGCTCCCAAACAAGTAAAACACACCAAGTCAGGGTGACACAGGGGCTCCCCCTCCCTCCAGCACCCACAGCACCTATTTGGGACCAGTTCCTGCTTTACACACATTCCAAACCACGGCTGTAAAGGGGAATGTTTTGCCCTTACAATTTCCCAGGGCCGGGACTGATTTAGGATCCTTTTTTAATTCATGAACATCAGTTTAATGAGGGAATGTTGCACAGTCTGCTGATACGATGTGGGGGTGGTTTGATTCCTCCTCAGGTGCCAGAGCACGGATGGGTGTGGAGAGGGAGCTCTGAATTCATCAGATGAATTTGGCTTCTGATGTTTAGCAGAGTGAGACCAAAAATGCTACCCCACTAAAGAAATATCCAGAAAAAATAAACCCAAGTGGGTAAGGAAGGCCATGGACAGCCCTGTGCTCTCCTGGGCTGTGTGGGATGAGCTCCTGCCCCACCGCTTGATCTGTTCCCCCCATTTATTGAGATTATTTGCACTTCTAAAAGGCTGAACAAGGCTGCAGCTCCTGGGGGCCGGGAGCAGGCTGGGAGAACAAGGGATTTGGGCTGACCCCGGGAATTCCCTGCTGCTGCTTTGTTTCAGGGCAGCCAAGAATTAGGGAAAAGGGGGCACTTCGCCTGTCAGGGAAGGGGGACACACCCTCCCTCGCAGGGGGAAATCATGTTCTGCTGCCCTCAATTATGAATTTAACAAGTCCCAGAGAGGGGGGAAAAGTTACTTGAGAGAAACCCCCAGCATTCCCAGATCCTCTGCCAGACACATTTTCCCCAAATTTTCAGTCTCAGACAATATTATTTCTCTATGTTTTCAAAGAGATGATGTATTTTTGTAACCAAGAAGATGCCCAATGAAGAAAGGCCCATCAATTTGAGTGAGTATGGTCACTATAGACCAGTATCATCCATGATGGTCCAACCCTTCTGCTTTAATCCCCTCCTCCCAGGTGGATTTCCCAAAGATAGAGGAGGGACCAGCCACACCTCAGCTCCATGGGGAACATGGAATCAGGTGCTCCTCACCCGTCATGGCTGCTGAGGGGACACCCTGGAGCAGCCTGCTGTGTCATCGTGCGTTCCCAGCCTAATTCCCAGTTCTTCCCAGCAAAAAAAGGTCACATCTGCAGCTCATCCCACACGGGGATTCCTGTTTAGGGGAGGAATGTGGCTGCTCTGGGCTTGTGGCATCACAATCTCGACCTTCCCCGTGGAACGGGGGGCTTGTCGTGGAGTTGCTGACACCACCTCAATTACCACCGCGCTCCCGGCGCCCCGTAATGAAGGAATTTTCCTCTTTTTGCAGGGAGAATACTAATGGAGCCGGGCTCCGGCGCGGCCCCAGCGCAGGGGGATGGTGCCATCTAAAGGAGCCGAAGGACACGGGGAGCGGCGGCGCCTCCGAGGGATGCTCAGGGACCTGCGGTGTCCCTTGAGCGCCTTGAGGTGGCTCAGCAGCGTCCCCCGCTCAGCAGAGGCTTCCACAGGGAGTTTCTGGTGGGTATTTGATGGTTTTATGCCACCTTAGCTATAATAGGGGCCCTCATTTGCTTAGATTTTTCCTCTTCCCTTCAAAGCTGATGTCCAGGGGTATTTTCCTCCTAGCACCTTCTCATTTCCAGATGGTACATAGCTGATACCACGGGAATGCTGGACTGCCTGGGATCCCTGATCCAAGAAAAACAGGGGCTCTCACCCAAAGCCAGGCTGCCGTGATCCCAGAGGACTTAGCATAGCTCTAGAGCATCAGGTTTTGGAAGGGCTCATACACAAAGCTCCATGCTGCCCCAGTAGCCTCCTTGGAGCATCAGGAATGGTTACTGGGAACTAGAATCTCCACCAAGAAACTTCTGAGCTCACCAGTCCAAGTCAGCCCATGGGCACATCCAACAGTGCTCTGACCCAGTGTAAACTTGAATTCCCAACCAATGAATTCCCCTTGTCAAGAGGGCTGCAGTCATCCAAAAAATCCTCTTGGCACATGTAGCCAACAAGCCCAAACCAACTCCAGCATTCCTATTCCACCGTTTTTGACTCAGTGCATGCTCTGAAAGCAACTCCACTCATGATTTACAGAGCCTGCACAAGGATCCTGCAAGATGGGACTGCCCACCAAATTCCAGGTATGGGAGGGGGCCCACGCTTTTGTTTCGGCAATTAATTAATTTTCACAGGGCTTTCACTTTTACAACCTCTTTTTCCTCTTCCCAGGTTGCTCAACTCCAAAGCAACAAGACCACCCTGTGATAAAGACGTGGCGCTGAATGTACATGTCATTAATCACTGGAGTTACCTTTCAACCCAGCGCGTTCCCTTTGTCGGAGCCTTCCCGAGGTACTGGAAAAACAAACAGACACATTTATAACCACCCCTCAGGGCTGAGTCAACAGTTGCATTCACCTCCTTAATCAACATCTTGGGCTTAACCAAGATCATCTCTAAAACTCCTCAAAGAGCTACAAAGCAGGAACTGTACTTTCCCGGTGCAGATAATTGGGATTTTACATGGCATGATGATAGACTTCATTGAAAAGGTTATCCTGACCCCACTGCTCCCTGCTGGGAGTCCTACAGTCATTGCCCAAGTGTTCCAGTGTCTGATGGCATCGTGGAGACACGCTTGGGCATGTTGTCCAAACCATCCCTATTTGGCTGCGGAGCAACGGAAGATGAAAGACCTAGAGTCCTTCGCTGTCAACCACCCGAACCACCCACGACACAGACCCAAGAAACAGGTCCCAACAAGCCTCGGTCCTATTTTTAAGCAATTTCTATAGAAGAGGGGTGTGAAGTCAAGAGTCAAGACCTGGAGGACTTGGGACCATCAGAGTTATGTCCATCCAAGGAGCTGCTTCAGCTTCCTTGGGCAGAGGGCTCCCTGTTTTTGGGATCCAGCACCACCATGCGTGTTTTAGGTCAGGGAGGCCACTGGATCCACCATGGGCCATGGAATCCCAGAATGATTTGTGTTGGAAGGAGCCTTAAAGTTTATCTCATTTCATCCCTTACCATGGCCAGGGCCACCTCCAACTATCCCAGGGTGCTCCAAGCCCCATCCAATCTGGCTTTGAACACTTCCAGGGATGAGGCAGCCACAGCTTCTGTGGGCAACCTGTGCCAGAGCCTCACCACCATCACAGGGAGGAATTTCTTCCCAATATCCTGTTTAACTCTGCCTTCTTTCACCTTAAAGCCACTCCTCCACCCAGCTAGGTCCTCTCCTCTTCTAGAGCTCTCCACATCCCACCAGGAATGCCAGAGCCTTCACCGCAGTACTCAAAATATTTTTGAATGAAAGTGTCAGTTGGGGATCCTCAGCATAGAACACACCTACCAAAGCCTATTTGCAAAGTAAATTTACTCTGGATTTCCGATACCTTGGAAAGTTTTTTCTATTATATTTATTTAAAATTACAACAGTTTACATTAGAAACAAGCTCAAACAATTAAGGTAAAAGATAAATAGCTGCATACAGTTTAATTTTACAGAATGCAAACAGACATCTCTCATTGTTCCATTATCCCAGAATTAAGTGCAATATAATTGTCCGATGCATTTTCGCTGACTCCGATGGATGGAACTGGCCTGATTTTTGCAAAATGATCCTTATTTTCCTTTCTTGTGGAAATGTGATGGCTCCAGGTTTTTTGGGGGAACACCTTCAAATGAACTGCTTGCTTCCTGCAGGATTTCTGCTGATCAACAGTGCCCCCCAGCAATCTGGAATTCCAAGAAACAGGTTCATTTGGAAGAACTGGGCATGATCCCAGCTGTGGGGAAGCTTGGAACACCATGGTGACCCAGGACACAATCCTTGCCATGCTTCCCTTGCTCCACACATTGAACACCCCCAGGGGGACACGTTCATTATCCGGGATGCGATTATAAAAATTGGCTTTGAAATAATCCTTTTAGGATTAAAAAAAAAGGAGGAATAACAGGAGGTTTATGTGCTTATGTGGTAAGGTTGGTGCTGGGTGTATTGTGGCAACTTGCAAAGGCCTGTTCTATCCACAGCAGAGTGCCCAGAGGTCTTGGGAAGAGTTAGTTTGGGAATGTCTGTGGAATATAATACTACTGGGGAAAATTAAATTAGAGGCTGACAATGATGATGTCATTTAATTTCAGAAAGAAATGGAAAAAGAGGGACAAGGCAAAATAGCAATAAACCATGCAAAGCCTGGAAAAGGCAGGAAGATCTGGATCGTGGGGAGCCAGGCATGGAGCTGGAATGCCGCTGGCAGTGGGGCAGAGCCAAGGGGAGCCGGGCACGTGCGGCAGCGGCACGAGCCACATCCCCCTGCTGACCCAGGAGCACTTGGAGCCTAATTGAGGTGTAAGTTACGGATGAATCATATCCCTGGGAGTCCTGGGCCGGGCTCACAAAAGTCTGCAGGTGCTTAGGGATAATCCCATAAACCCGCAGCCCTCCGGCTCTTTGAAGGAGCCTGTGGCTTTCAGCGAGCCAAGAGCAGATACGGCACCTCCTGATTCCAAAGGGAATCTGGACTCTGTCCCAGGCCTGTGCCTTTCCTCCATCATTTCCCACACACCTCCAATCCTCCTCATAGCTCCAGTCGCTGCCTGCATCCCACCACTCCGGTAGGATCTCATCTCCCAGCAGAGTCTCATCCCCTCCCTGAGTTGTGCAGCCCATACTGATTCCTCTTAAAAACAGGCCCATTCCTCTTGTTCAAGGATGTCTCCAGCTGCTTCCCATGGGACTGAATCACCCCATGCCTCAATTTGGCCCCATAATTCTTGGCTGCTGCCAACCTGGGGAAGGTTTTCCGAGGAAAATCCAATATTTTAGAAGAAGGAGAATTATGTGGAGCCATCAGAACGGCAGAGCTGGAGCAGGTGGGAATTGGCCCTGACCCCTGCACGGTTCCTGAAATAGGGTAACTCAGCAGAGCCCCATGGATAGCATGACATTCCCACTAATTCGTCCCTGAAATCTCATGGCATGGGCTGAAAGCTCCAAGTCTGCCCAGGGACAGGGAACCAGACCTGAAAAACTGCAGGGAAACTTGTTAATTGTTTATTATTATTTCTTTTTCTGCCCACAGTCTTAGCTGAAAAATTGCAGTGACATTGTTGTTATTGTTATGATTATTATTATTGTTATTATTCCTGAAACCTGAGCTGAAAAATAGCTGTGAAAATTTTAATTTTTTAAAAATTATTATTTTTTTAATCTGTGACCTCAGATGAGAAATCACGGGGAAATTTTATTTATTCATCTATCTATCTATCTATCTATCTATCTATCTATCTATCTATCTATCTGTCTGTCTGTCTGTCTGTCTGTCTATCTATCTATTCATCTGTTATTTATGTATGTATGTATGTATTTATTTATTTTCTGCCTGTAACTGGAGCTGAAGCATTGCAGTGAAACATTTTATATTATTATTTTATATTAATAATATTCATATTAACAGCAACTCTTTATTTCTTTATTTTCCTGCCTGCAACTGGAGCTGAAAAACTGAAAACTGTACTGAAACTTTATTGTAGTAATAATAATAATAATAATAATAATAATAATGATTATTATTAGTAGTAGTAGTAATACTTCTCCTAGTACTACTACTAATTATAATTAACATTTTTCTGCCTGCAACCTGAGTTGAAAAATGGCAACAAAACTTCAAATTTTATTATTGTACTTTGTCATATATAATTATTTATGTAATTTATGATAATTGCAATTAATATTATTATTCTATACCTGCAGCCAGAGCTGAAAAATCCAGACAGAACTTTTTTTCCCTTCTCCTTTTTTTTCTTTTTTGGGATTCTTCCCTTTCCAGCTGCATCGCCTCTTGGGTGCTCCAGACCACAAAGGGGGCAGCTGAAGAAGAAGCCTTTGGGATAACAAGTCATTCCAGAGGCAGTGAGCAGGGGATGGATGGGGAAAGGGGGGAACCACTCTGGGTCTGTGCCTTTGGGTAAAGCCTGTTGTACCTGGGAATCCCCCGGCTGCACCTCTGGACTGCTGGGCCTCGCTATGTCTGTCCCAGTCACTGACTGGTTTATACTGGAGTACGAGCAAGGATGCCCCGGGAATCCTCAGGAGTCTTGGATTGAACGTTATGAAGGAAATCTGGGTGGAAAAGGCCATAAAATTCCCAAGAACAGATCTTCAGGGGCAGGCAGGGTTTGCCACAGAGATCGAGCCCCCTGCCAGGAATGCACTCACCAGCTTCGGAGGAGACGGAATCCTTGGAGAGCAGCGGGGTCCTCACCTTTCCCTCTCCTTTCAGTTCTCTGGGACAAAGCAGAAATACCTCCAGCCAAGTGCACCCCGTGTGCACTTGTTTGCCAAGCCATTATCTCCTCCCGGCTCCTGAGAAGGCATTTGTGTTTCACTGGGAATCCAATCAATAAATTCCAGAGTCTTTCACCCTCTCTTCTCAGCAAACACCGGCCATCCCACCCCACTACAGCAGCTTTACTCCCTTTGCTGCAGTTAAATATTTGTGGGGCCTCTTGTGAAAACATCGGGAGCACCAGGCTACACCTTCCACTGGACCAGGTTGCTCCAAGCCCTATCCAGCGATGGGGCTCTGATTATCCAATGGTTCTCTAATTCCTGGCACATCATTTGAAAATGGAACCTTGTCCATAGTCGGTTGATGAGATGGATCTGGCTGGTCTCAGAACAATAAAACCTCCTTGTTGACCTCATCAAGTATAAACCGGATGCCAGAAGGTCTCCTTAGGAGTCCCTTGGTCCATAGGAGAGGCACCAGGAATCCATTCCTGTTCTATCCTGAAGAGGGGAACTGCGTATTCAGAGGTGCTCTGATTAGGAACTTGCCAACATCTTGCCACTCTCAGCCCTAATGAAATAAATATTACAGTATTTAAAGCTGTCCGTGTCTCTGATCCCTAATTTCTCTCCAGAGCCTCCTCCTGTCTGGAGCAACAGAATCAGGAGAAGTCTGTTTCCAATTAAAATTATCAGCTGCACCATTAAATGAATTCAATGAGCACTACGATGTGGGGATTTTTGCCATGCCAGACATGCTGTGCAGACACTCCTGTGTCTTCCCAGCGTATGGCCTGGCTTTGTGCATCCATGATGTGCATCCCCAATAACTGACCCGGAGCCTGACCATCCCATGGTGTCAGGATGTGTTAGACCAGCCAGTGAGGAAACTCCCACCGGTGTCAGCCGTGAGATAGAATCATAAAATCATGGAATTCATGGCTTGAGGTGGTTGGTGCTCAGCTGGGATGCAATGGGATACTGGGGTGGGTCGGTGGTGCTGCAGGAGCCCTGGATTTGTCTCAGCTTGTGGATGCTGTGGTTGCTCCTGGTCCCTCCTTTTACACACAGCCACAGATCCCGAGATTTGGGTTGGCCCTGGAATATTATCCAACAGCATATTCCCTCCATCTACAGAGAGTCGTAGAGGGAGAGGCACCGGCATAGGCTGAGGGGAATTGCGGTGACATCCCCCCAGATGAAATAAACCTAAGCTGGATCACAATACCTGCATTGTCCCGGGCTCTTCTTTAATGAGGGCTATTACAGGGCTGGGCCTGCAGCCATTGAAGTAAGCGGGACTAACTTTAAGCCTTAACCTTTGTAATCATCCCCGCATGGCATGCCAGAGCTTGGGAATAGGAGCCTTTTGTTCCTCCCAAACATCCCGCAGACAATCACGGTGGAGGCACCGTCTCCATTCCGGAGACAACCTGTCAGGAGCCAGGCAGTGCATTCCCCCCAAACCCCTGGATAAAGGAGGAGGCAGCAGCCCTGATTTCCAAACCTGTATTCTGAAGGCCCTCGGGAGCTGTGTTGGCTCAGCACCTCTGGAAATGGTGCCTGGTGGCCACGATCCAGGTGCTATTGAATTCCCTGGAAGGGCATCCAAGGGCGTTGGATTGGGCCCTGTGGTGGCAGCGAAGTCTCCAGGGAAATGTGACCTGGATTAATACAAATAAATAAATCTCACACACAAACCCGACTGTTTAAACCATAAACAAACCTGAGGCTCGGCGAGTTTTCATGAGTCAGGACACAACTCAAGTATTCTGGAAAACCACAAATCCCGGGAATCCACAGCGTTCCGTTTGCCGTGCTAATAATGGTGAGTTATTGGGAGGCTGCAGCAGCAGGTTGGGGGATTTTTTATTTTGCCCTTTGCTCAGCCACAGCCAAAAGAGGCCCAAAACACACCTTCAAAGCAAGGTAGTGATGACAGAGGAATCTGGAGAGCCATCCTTAAGAACATGGAGCTGCTGGAACTGTGCTGGATGGATGGGAATCCCCACTAGCTCCTTAGGCTCTGACACTCACCATTTCTCTCCTAATAAAACTGATTAAAAAAAGTGGAGATTGATGGTGTTTGAGAGGAGAAAGGCTCATCACAAACCAGGTCCTGGTCACTGGTCCAAAACCTTTCTACTTGCTCTCCCTCCCCTGTGCACAGGTGATGTCACAGCCCAAGAACTGATATTTGGGGCTGACATCCTTAAATTTTGGAGCCCCTTCAGGTGGCTGCTGCAGCAGAGGCATTGACAGAGATTATCCGGTGCTGTGGCACAGATCCTCCAGGGTGGAAAACCTTGTCAGGACCAAGGAATGGGCTTTTACCGGCACCCAAAGCATATTTTGGAGGACAACAGACAGACCCTGAAAGGTGTTTAAGGGTCCCAAGGGCAGCACTAGGCTCTGATGGGGGACAGGAGTGACAATATGAGAACTGGGGGGCTGATGCTTCTCTTCTTCTTCTTCCCTTCCCAGTAGGTACAACTGAAGCATATTTTAAGGTGAGACTCACCAAAAGGAAAATATTGAAATTATTCCCAAAGCACCTTCCAAGACTTCACCAGGATTTCAGCTTATTTCATTTTATCTCTGTATATTTTATTTGTTTAAAATGAAGGTAACTGTGCTGAGTTATAAAATAACTCTTTTATTATAAATGATATTAATGCTTAATAACCAAGTTATATAACTAAATTAAGGGAAAGATCCATGGAGTTTTCTTACTGAGTAGAAAAACTTCTGTGAAAGGCAAGACATTCAAGCCCATCATTAAACAAATCACAACCCTCTCCAGTTTTTAATTTATTTAATATTCTTTTGCTAGAGCAAGGTCCAGCGAGTTTCCTCAGCCTCCCTTTACATGCAAACCTGTTCCCAGCCCATGTCGGAGTATCTAATTGTTTGCCACATGCTCCCCCCAGTGGGCAAAGCACCTCAGAGCAAAGGCAGCAGGAATTTTCTGATTTTCCACTCCGGGATCCTACGGCCAAACTTAGTCAGCCAGAAAAACTGGGTCTGGTTTGGGTTTGACACCCAAAAGTTCAGCTGCTTCTCCATTCTAAAATTCCACCTTTTTAGAATGTCTCACACATCCATCCGTATAAAAGATGGAGAAGCTGTGGCTGCCTCACCCCTGGAAGTGTCCAAGGCCAGGTTGGACGGGGTTTGAAGCAACCTGGGCTAGTGGAAGGTGTCCCTGCCCATGGCAGGGGGTTGGAATAGGATGCCCTTTAAGATCCCTTCCCATCCAAACCGTTCTGGAATTTTATGATTCTGTGATAACCTCCAAAGTCTTAACTGGGAGCTTCCCTGCCTAAATAAGCCACGACAAATCAATTCTTCCTCAAAGGGCCAATATTCCAAAAATAAAAAGGTTGTGCGACCCTGGTATGGCTACAAACCCTCCTTGGTCCTGTGGCCACGAGGTGTTTCCAACACTGCGAATTGGGAACCTTTGGTTAATGAACAATGGGAAAGCCATTGTTCGGGAGTTTTAGAGGCTAAGCAGGAAGAATGCCCACGGTCAGCCCTGCTCCGGGGCTCCGGGGAAACACAGGAGGAGCACAGTGACCCACGAGCTGCCATCCAAATCCAGCTTTCCCATTAACGTGACAGGAGTGCTTGGAGCGCGGATAAAACACCTCCGGGGTGCTGGGATTTGTGATTGATGGAGCTTGACGTTTGGCTTGTGAGGGGTCACGGTGCCTGAGGAGGCTGGATATATCCCGAATCCATGGATCCTGAAAGTGTGGAGCACTTCTTGGGCACCCCAGCAGGGTGGGGAAGATCACGTCACCCTGAGCCCATGTGATTGTTTAGCCATGAAATGATCCCATCTCCTCTAAACCACGGATGCATTTGACCTCCCCAGCATTCCGTGGCAGCAGCTTTCCCAGTTTCCTGCAAAAGCTGAGTCCCCCCAGCCTGGAGTGCTTCAGAAAGGCTCCTTTCTGCGGGAGGCTCTGCCCATGTGCTGGATGTCTGCACCAGACGGGTTTAATTGCGGGATCACGGCCTCTGTCATTACTCCTGGCATCCCACATTCCCGGGAACAATGGAGCTCCCTCTGCTAAAACAAGCACCTCCAGCATCAGCTCAATCAAAGCTCTTCCAAAATGACCAACGCGCCCCCCCCTCCCCAAGAAAATGCAGTTTTCCTATTAAGCCTGAAAGCAATTATCTGGGATTAGCATCAGATCAAAAGGGATTACTTCCAGTATTGTTTTCCAAACCCTGAGGGCTGGCAGAATTCTGATTCCGAGCCTGCCGGAGGAAGCCAGCCAATGGTGGGGGCTCCGGGATCGATCCTGGGATGATCCAGGGCACCTCAGCAGGCTCTGTGCTGATTTCTGTCCACTTCCCTGGCAGTTTTGGGGCAGAATCCCAGTTTTTCAGGAATGAGGTTGCACCCCCTGCTGCCCATTTGAGAAGGAGCATTGCCACGGGTGGGCATCACTCCTGGTCCAACATTCCCGAGGGAAAACCCTGCCCTGCAGCCCCCAGGGTTACACCCAGCCGGGTTCCTCATGCTCCCTGCCTCAGTTTCTCCACGGGTGATGGGGAAATGGAATCCCCTGGGAAAGACGTTTGGGAATAACCAACCACTGCCCACTCCTTAAAAGAGCGTTTGTGCTTCAGGCACCTAATTAAGACAGCAGGAAGGGAGTGTTCCTTCCTGCAAAATACAATCTAATGCAGTGTTTTTGAGGCAAGGTTTAGTCTTGGAAGTAAAGAGAATATTATTCACTGCTGGAGTGCAGCTCCTGTGGGGTATGTGACCTGAGGGTGCCAGTGTGAGCATCAGTGATGCTTGGAGAGAGGACCAGGAACCTTCTTTCTCAGGTGCTCTGGCAGGATGCTGGATTTTAGTGTGGTCAGCAGGACCAGGGCAGTGATTGTCCCTCTGTGCTGGCACTGCCAAGGCCCCACCGAGGGTGCTGTGTCCAGTTCTGGGCCCCTCAATTCAGGAAGGATGTGGAGGGCCTGGAGCATGTCCCAGAAAAGGGAAGGGAGCTGGGGAAGGGGCTGGAGTGTGTCCAGGGAAAGGAAGGGAGCTGGCGAAGGGGCTGGAGCTGCAGGAGCTGCTGAGGGAGCTGAGGGGGCTCAGCTGGAGAAAAGGAGACTCAGCGAGACCTTTTGTCTCTCTGCAACAGGAAGGTGGACCCGGGTGGGGGGGTGTCGGGCTCTGCTCCCAGGGAACAGGGACAGGAGGAGAGGACATAGGCCCAAGCTGTTCCAGGGGAGGCTCAGGTTGGACATCAGGAGGAATTTCTCACTGGAAAGGGTGGTCAGGCATTGGAAGGGGCTGCCCAGGGAGGTGGTGGAGCCCCCACCCCTGGAGGTGTTCAAGGAATGAGTGGACATTGCACTCAGAGCTCTAGGCTGATGACAAGATAGGGATTGTTCAAAAGTTGGACTCAATGGTCTGGGAAGTCTTTTCCATCCTTAATGATTCTGGGATTTTTCTTCTCCTATTCCACCCTAATATTTATCTGCACCTCTGCCACAGAGCACTTGGTGATCTCTAGGTTTCTTTCTCTCCCTGAAGACAATCCCTCCTTTCCCAGAGAAGCCAGGTAATGACAGCCAGGCTAATTCTGATTTGAGAAAAAGCAATTTCCATAAACACCGTTCCACTAATGGCTCGTGATCACAACTAAACCCCACAGCAAATTACTCTTAATCCAGTTTGTCTGTGTTATGTTACCTGAGGGAAATAATAGCAATCCGTCCTCTTTGCTGGCAAAGTGTTTGCCAGGACTTCTCCAATATATATTAATCCCATCATTTATCTTTGTCAACTGAGAACAAAAATAATTTGCGGGAGAGTAAACGCAGGAGCATCCGAGGCAGGAGCTTGGTGTTATTAACCAGGGGAAGGCAGGTGTTCACCAAACCAAGCTTAATTTTATTGCTAAAACTTGGGTAATTCTCCTCCTGCATCCAGGCACCATAAACAGGAGTTTAGGGAGATGCCAGTGTTTTTGAAGAAATAGATTTAGTCACTCCAGGAATTATGTAAAAATAATCAAATACTTTCTGCAGCCTTTATTTGGTGTAAAAGATTTTTGGCTCCTCTTCTCCCAGCAGGCTCTCTTGGGGAGATGCTTGGTCCATGGGATCCTTTCTGGTGTGATGGGATGACACCTTGTATGTCCCCAGACAGGATCCAGGGAATTAACCTCTTCCTTGTCCTACTCCCACAGCTCCTGGTCCTGCTGGGAGGCAAAGCCCATTCCTGGCGCTTTGGTGACAGGGCTGGGTGCCAGCTTGTCCTGAAACCTCCCTGATGTCTGCAGGGACACTGCCAGCTTTCTCTCTTTCTCCAGCATCTTCTTCACGCTGCTCCTCATTCCCCATCCATCCCACAGGTGCAGCAGGTCCCTGTTTGAGAGCTTGGCCTCATTTTCTCCCATAGCTGCTGTTTTCCCTGGCACAGCATCTTCCCGCTGGCTTCAGAGACACCTTGTTTGGGTTCCTGCAGTTTTTGGAGGAGGAAGCTGCCTCTAACCGGGGCCTCTGAGCAGCCCCGTGCCTGAGAAAGAGCTATTTTATGTCTGGCTTAAATGGGGCTTTAAATTGAGCGTCCTAATGAGCCTCATTACAGCTGGTCCTGCGCTGCAGCCGGGTTTAAATTACCCAGGGCAGGTAAACTGCCCTGACCACAGCCTGGGGGGGAC
Source organism: Dendrocincla tyrannina (assembly GCA_035047865.1). Classification (NCBI taxonomy): domain Eukaryota; kingdom Metazoa; phylum Chordata; class Aves; order Passeriformes; family Dendrocolaptidae; genus Dendrocincla; species Dendrocincla tyrannina. Next base: position 4,864,091 of record JAWWMP010000116.1, read on the forward strand.
TCCCTCGTGTCACCCCTCGTGTCACCCCTCGCCCCATAAAGCACCGCTGAGGAATGAGCTTCCCCCCAGGGTTGTCACCGGCGGGGCCAGGATGCTGAGGGTGCTGTGAGTTATGGGGTGCTGGGTGGCTCTGGGTCACACCCCGATGGGGACACGCGCCCCTGCCCTGAATAAATCAATTAAACCCCCTGGATTTTAATAAAGGCAGCTTTATAACTGGTAACATCCATCAGTGCCTTGGATTAACCACAGCAAGGACGACGGAGCTGAGTGCTGTGAGCCTGGGGAGGTGGGGCATCTCCTGAGAAAATCCCAGAGCGCCCCACTCTTTTGCTTCTTTCTTGTCCCTTCCCAGGTTGTATCCGTGTAAAATCATGATACACATGGAAATGATGCCTTTCATGCCCAGACAGGTGTTTTACTCAGCATCATGTCTTTCCATGCCCTTAAAAAACAGAGTGATTCCTAATGGAAACACCTTTGTCAAAACTTCATTATCAATTTTTTGGCCAAAAGACCTTTTCTCCAGCTGTCCAAGGAGCCTGGATGGGAGGGCTGGAGCAGAGCTGGGGATAATTTGGCTGAGGGAGCACCTGAGCTGCGGGGCGGTTTGGGTGGCACTGCCAGACTGTGGCACTTGAGTCAAGCCTTCTTGGTGCCAAGGGAAAGGTTTCGAGGGAATCCAGAGAGGATCCTCGGCTTCCTGAGCTCATGTTGAGCCCAGCCTTGGTGGGCAGCTGAGATTTAGGAGGGAGCGAGCAGGAGGAACCGGGACGGGGCGGGCATGGATCGAGGGCGGCTGCCTCGGCGGCTTCAGGTGATGCTTTAGGGAGATCCCAGTAATTGAGACAAGCGAACTCATCCAACCTATGCACACAGCGGACCCTCTGGAAGCGCCGGTCCTTCCCCTCGGTGTCACTAGATGGCAACCTAAGGCATCCTTTGGTTCTGCAGCGGTCCTGCGGAGGATGGAAATGCCTCTGCTGTCGCCTCCCACCCGCTCCCCCTCCTTTTTTCTTGGGTTTAAATCCCGACTTACTGACAGACACCAGGAGAGCATCTCTCCCTCCATGCCCTTCAGGGACGGGGGGCGGTTCTGGAGCTGTTTCATCCCAAGACCGTGCCCAGGAATGAAACAAAAGTGGGCATGGGGCTGCACGGGGGCTGCACGGTGTTCAAATCCCAGGAATGATGAGGCTTCCATGAGGAAAAAAGTGATTGGTGGTAGAAAAGGGACACAAGAGTCCTCAGCTGGTCTTGCTGGTGAGGCAACAAATGCTGGAAATTCCGGATTTGGGTCATGGTGGGGAAGTCTGTGGCCAGTTTAATAGCCATTGCTGGTGTGGTTCTGCCTTTATTTGTTGCCCACATTTTGTGGCTTCTTTTTCTGGGCATTTTCATAGAACTATCTGAAAATATTGATTTTTAAATTAATTTTCTTTGTAAAAGAGGATGGTTAGTTTTTTTTCTTTTTTTTTTTTTCCAGGGGAGGATGTTCTGCCTAGGAACACAGAGTTCATCACGAGTTTGCAGCCTAAGAAATGCAGCCAGGGTTAGAAGGGAGGATGTTTTTCCCCCCAAATTTTCCCCTCATTGACGTAATTATCCCTTTTATCCCTGTAAGGGACATCCTTTAGCTAAACTTGGACAAGGAGAAGTTGCTCCCAGTTCTCTCCATTCCTCCTCACCACCAGCAGTGTCCCCAGAGGGTGAGACCTGCAGTTCTATTGCTCTATAACCCTTTGGTTAGTCCTAATCCCTCTGCTTTGGGTTGGTTTTTTTCCCCACTTATTTATTTGAAGTTCCAGATTTGTCCTGCTGTCCCCTCGTGTGAGGAAAACACATGGAGCTAATCCCTGGTGCTGCCAAAGGCACATGTTCCAGCATCACCAGCTACTTCCCTAATTCCCTCCTGGTGCCCTTAAGTAACTCCTGTGAAACATCAAGTCATTCTTCCCAAACCGTGGAGCCTCTCTGTGGCTCCCAGCCTTGCTAATCCCAGGGAAGAAGGGACACATCTCTCTTGCACTATGGCATGCAGGAGACACTGCCCACCCCAGTACCTGCCTGGGATGGGATGGGATGGGATGAACTTAGGGTCCCTTGGCAGCTCGCCTTTCCCAGGCTGGAAAAATGTCCCCTGGCCTTACCATTCCTCCATGCAGAGAAAGGAATCCATTAGCACCTTCCTCTTATTTAATTTGGCTCCCAGCAGCTCTGTTTTATAGGACTGTCTACCCTGGGAACAGGGATTTTGCCGGGCTTTTATTCTCTCCAGATGTTCGGGCTGTCTTTGGTAACCTCGTTGTGGTGGGACTGTCAGACAGCATCGTCCCGCTCCATGGGGTGTGATTAGGGAAGACAGCTTGCTCCTGGGTATAGACATTCACCAGGAATAAAGAGAGTCAGGATTCAGAGCAGAAGCTGGGCACAAAGCTTTACGAGACCTCAAGCACTTCCTCCAGCCTCTGGAAACAAAAAAATCCCAAAGGAAACTGTCAGAGGGGACCAACAGCTTGGAAAGGTTTTCAGAGTCAACCAACAAAAGGCCCATTTGGAAAAGTTTCATTTGGAATTCAAACACTTGAAAATATCATCAGGATATCCACAATAAATCAGATTTGAGATCAAAACAGCCTGTTGGTTTCCAACCCCCTCTCCATCCCTGTATCCGTGGAAGCACAGCTGGCTATTGGGTGTTCCCTGAGCTGAGGGAATGGTCAGGTCAGTTATCCCATGGAAGAACAACCATCTTAAGGAAGGAGCCGGGTTGCTGGTCAGTAGTCAGGCAAGTGCCTCTTCTGCTTCATTCCATGGTTGTTTAATTCCAGTCCCTCCCACACAAGCTGAGGAAGAACACATAAAGTAAGGTATCTCCATGTTCTTCCTGCCTTATCCTTTGGATATGACCAGCTGGGAGTTCCACCTTGCAGGATTCACACCTGGGTTTGACTCCTTCCCTGAAGCCCAGGTTAGGAAAAGGTGTGAATGACCATGGCTCTGCCAAGAGAGACCAGAGTTCCCTGGATTGCTGGATACAATCTCCATGAAGAAGGGTAATGAGACCGCCAGTGGGTGTCAGCAGCAATCCCAAACCAAAGCCAGCCCCTTCCCCAGGGCCACAAGCCTTTCCAGGTTGCTCCCACCTATGGGAAGTACCCAGGGATGTGCCGAGGTGCTGTGAGAGCTGGGACAGTCTAGGAGAGAGTCCCGGGATCCTGGGATCCCACTGCGGGCAGAGGGATGGGGACAGCAGGCAGAGGGGGATCTTCATCACCTCGGCCTGGAGAAGGGTGCAAGGGCAACAAGGTGTGTGTGAATCCCCTTCCCTGGACACTTTCCAGCAATTTCTGGGCTTAGAGATATTTTTGAATGTTTTCAGCAGGTTTTGGTCCTGCTCCTCTGCCCAGCCTCTCCTTGGAGCTTCAGCAGCCATGATTCCCAAGGGTAGGAGTTGCACCGGATGGTGGCACTGTGTCCATGACCTGAGTTCCAGGTACCCTAAGAACCAGGACTGTGTGAAGCTGGGTCACCTCTCCTGTAGCTTCTCTGGTGGCTGATCCTGGAGCTGAGCTCCAGCTGCACGGCTGGAATTCCGCTCCTCTGGAGCCCCTGGATCATCCACCCCACATGTCAGCACCAAAAGGTCCAGCAGTTATTTGGGGCAGGGGAGTTGCAGGCTGGTTGGGTGATTCCAAAGGTTCCTTTGGAGACCCAGCTAGCAAATCCTGGAGTGATGAATTCCCAGCTTCCAAGTCCATGGCTATGTGCTCTTCCAATCATATTCCTCCACACAAAAGGGAAAAAGATGTGTCCTATCTGTGGCCAGAGAGAATGAAAATGAAAAAATACAAAAAGAGAGCCAGTGATGTGACAGAACTTTTACTTTTTATTAAAAACTTAAGTGCAGCTGACGAGGAACCCACCTGTTTTTGATTTTTTTTAATAAAAAGTCAAATAATCCCCCCAAACAATTCCTTTGCAATGGTTTCAATCTTGCAACCGTAAAGATGAACTTTAAAGGCGCTTGTAAAAGAAAGAATATTACAATAATTTCAGTGCAAAACTCCAATATCATATTTTCTTTTATTTGACAGAAAAAGGGGAATGGAAAGAGGATTTTTTTTCCTTTCTTTCTCAAGATGCAGCAGATTCAGATAAACTATTTGCTTATGAGAAGGGGAAACAGAAGAGGAGGAGGACTGAGATATTGGGATGCAGGCAGATCCTGGGGGAACAGAGGCAGCATCTTCTTGCTCTCCAAAATGAGGAGCAGCAGCCAAGTGGAAGGCGGGAATTGTGTCGTCTTTGCCTGCTCACCCCCTTGTGCTCACAAACCTGGAGGGAACTGGGGTTTTAAAATGCTCGGGTTCAGTAAATGGGCAAAAGGGGCTTGGAACTGCTTAGGGAGATGGGCAGGGAGAGAGATCCCAGGGCTTGGAATCCCTGGGGGAGATGGGCAGGGAGAGAGATCCCAGGGCTTGGAACTGCTGAGGGAGATGGGCAGGGAGAGAGGTCCTGGGGGTTCTGATGGCTCTGAGCAGTTCAGACTCGAGTTTAACTGCCTGACATTCTTGCCAAGCTCAAATCAAGCCAGGTCCCCATAAAACACAGTGCTGTTGCTTCCTAAGGGAAAAAAAAGGGGATAAATCCGCAACACTGAGAAAAAAACAGCCTTACCCTGATCTGAACTTTCCTTCCCAGAGAAAAGTGCCAGAAACATCCTCAAATTTCTTCAGGGGAATGGGGGACCCTGAAATCCCACTGGGATGGACGGACAGTCAGAGATGGGGACAGGCTCTGGAGGGGGCAGAGAGCAGAAGCTTCCCGGGCTGAAACCCTGCAGAAGTTGTCACATCAGAATTTTAAAACATATGAAAAGCGCTAAAATAAACTTTAATCTCCTTTTAAATGTGTTTCAAAGCAGGGAATTAAAGCTGGGGAGGATTAGGAGGTGGTTGGAGAGTGCACTTCCAACCGGCTGAAAATCCGAGGATTTGAAATATATTAGCAAACAGAAGGGAAGCTTCGGGAGAGCCGGGAGGAGGGAGCAACACCAGGAGCCAGAAACAGCCCTGTCTGGCACCAGGGACCACAGGAGGTGGGACATGCTGGGCACACAGAGGAGTTATTCCCAGCTTTGGCGTATCCCCAGGGTGACAGGAATGAATTTTAATGTAATCCCAGAATGGGCTGGGAAGGACCTTAAAGCTCATCTTATTCCAATCCAGGGACACCTTCCACTAGCCCCGGTGGCTCCAAGCCCTGTCCAACCCGGCCTTGGACACTTCCAGGGGTGGGGCAGCCACAGCTTCTCTGGGCGACCTGTGACACATTTCCCCAAAGTGCTTTGTGCTTCTTTTTATTTATTTTTTTTTCAAATATTCCTCATCCTCATCCCTCCCAGCTGGGATTTGCTACCCTGAGGGCACTGGTGGGGATGGCCACCCACCAGCTGGGAGGAAGGCTCCAGCATCCAGGAGCCAGGAGCACCAACCTCATGCACCTTCTTATCCTTCCAACCTGGCCAGGCACCTGCGTTATCCCGCCAGTAGGAGCATATCCCTCCCTTCCCAAATCATCCACTTGGGGATCCTGTAGGGATGTGTCAGCACATGGGGGGAGCCCAGGCCCTCCTTTGCTGCCGGGGAGGATCGAGGCTCTTCCCCCACGCCTCTCTGCTCACCACTTGTCCAAATAGTTGTAAATCACCAGCGAATTCCTAGCGCGGGATGGGATGGGATGGGGCGGGGGGG